>JARKIA010000458.1:0-82534 GCA_029289565.1 Mycena galericulata
CAGAAGGGTTATCCTGGGTCACGGAATGGGATCAGATATCGTTGATCCGACTCAACCGTGTACTCAACTTAAACTTGAACTTTGTCAAAAACTTCAAGCACATCAAGGACAACTTCCGATACATGTTCGAATATTTGATGAAAAATGAGGTCATAAGAAGTGGTCCAGGTTCGAACCCCGAACCGGAAATCGAACCTCAAGGCCAGATTTCCTCCATTTCAAATGTAATTTGAGGATTTGGTACGTAGAATTTCCCTCAAAAAGTCGCTGATATATTGAAGTTTGCCACCTGGCGAGAATTGCGGGGAATACAGTATGTTCACGAAATATGGTCATGTGACTTGTTTGTTTTCGCGTTATATATTCTTCAGGGCTCGTGGTTGACTTGGATGACCAGCCTCAATGCCTATGATGATGGTGAGGCCTATTGAGACAAAGCTGCAGGTATTCTATGTTTTTCTGGCCCAAACAAAAAGCTTAGTAAGTTACTCGGAGATGGTTAGTTTTTTAGGTTCGAACGCGTTCGAACCTTATGACTTTTTTATCGCTAAATATTATTTGCTTCGTGGACGAGGTTCAAGTGCGTGGATCATGGCAAATGCGTGTTCGTTGGTTGCATATTTCACGCTGGTGCCTCTTGGTTCATGGGAATTGTGGTTGCTACGCGCGGTTTGCCGTCGCTTAATGCACAGTCTCCCACCATGGTCGTGGATTGAGGTTCACCGTTGGCTGCGTCTGTGGTCTTGGGCGACCACATCCGGTGATTTTAACCGAGACTACCATCTTGCCGACATCACAAAACATTGATCCCTTGATCATAACCGAGAACCTTCATCGCTTGGTACAAACCACAATGCCGCTTCCAAGGAGGGGCGACTTTGTTAGAAATTTGCATAGAAACCATTGGCCGTATAAGTATCGCTCATATATTGCACTTTGGCGCGTCCTTACAACACATACCCTCGTCGCATCTGCCAAAAGATTCTTCTGAATCCCCTTACGCATCTAGATCACAGACCCCTCGTAGGTCGGCGTGCTCATTTCGACTTCACCCAGATATTCCCCTCACACCCATAACCTCTGATCGGTGTGTTCCTATTCGGTAGGAAGACTTTTACTCATACACCTGACCTAGTATTCCGGATTCCCTCCATCGTTTGAAACGTTTCAGGATACTCCCGTGCCGTGTTCTTTTTCCCCAACAAAAAGCAAGTCAAGTCGCTCTAATTGCGGTCCATCTTGTCCTTAATAATCTACCACAGGCCCTCTGTCCAGCTGATATTTTGTGTGTAAGTCACCGATCCATCACAGGGCATCGAGAATCTGACGACAAGTCTTTTTCTAGCACATTTATTTTCTCTTCACCTTCTTTCAGTTGAGTGTCCTAGTCGTCTTCCCCGACCCTCGTCTTATTTCCATTCAAAGGTCATACCCATGGACCCCAATCTTCTCTCGGCATTGCAAGCTTTGGTCCCGTTTACCCAGCAGCTTCCCCTCCTCACCTCTCAGCCAACTTTAGTCGCCCCGGATGCCCCTCCTGCAGTAACCGCGTATATCAGTCGCAGGCAGCAGTCGATTCCTCCTGAGTCCCGTGGCCATCCAAACTTGACGACAGCAGCTCCAGCCCCTAATTTATTTCAACCTTTCTTGGGTATCTCTTCGCTCGGAGTAAGCATGTAGAAAATTCCAACCGGCCTCGACGAACTCGGGGAGGTTCTCAGGGACGTCGCCCTTCCGTCTCTGCTCTCAGTCGCGCGGAGATCTCGCAGGCAAACACTGGCCGGCAGGTCGCCATGGACGCCCATTTACCCCACCCGCCATCTCTTGTCCCTCGCCAGAGTCGTCGGCCACGCGGACCCGCTCAGCCCACTCCCACTCTACCGGCTGAGGACTGGGACTCCCAAGTCAGTGGTAGAAATCGACGCTGAGTCTGGCAAACGGTCTATCCATGTCGATGTTCACGTTATTCTCCCGACGGTATGTTCTTGCTCCATTGGTTTAAACTAAGATACCGACGCCAAATATTCACAGGAGGTTCCGAATACGGTCTTGCATTTGTACCACGCCCTCTTCGGGCCACATCCTCCGTCGGATGTCGAAATCATGACCTTCTTCACCGGACTCCAGCTTCCATGCTGTAACGGGTTCGACTTCTTCCAGGTGACTCATTTGGATCCTTTCAAATTATTACTGCGAACTAACCCCAGCTGAAGGTCGTTCCTTCCTTCCCCGGGGGTTCCACCACATTCCTTTCTCGCACTTGGACTTCTGTGATCCAAGATTACCTCTCGCTCAGGCCGCATTTAGTCATCAGCGCACCATCCACCACCGCCGTTACCCAACTGGGTGGACCCGCCGCCAATCATTGTGCTGGGCCGTGACCGGGAGCCCTCACGTTGGAGACTGCTCAAGGTCTCTGCTAGCTAGAAGGAGCCAATCTCGGCTGGAAGACTCGGAAAGCCGCGAAACTCGGCCAGGCGATGAGAAACAGAAGGAAAAGTGGTGAGATATAGGTACAAATAGCCCGATATGTATTCTAGGTGGAAGTGCCATCGCCACTAGCACCGCCACAACGTCGAGTTCGAAGACCACCAGCGCATCGAAATTTCGTTTGCGAGCCCCAACGACACTGGGGACGGTTCCGATTCCACTCGCCGGGCCATTGCGATGTCGGTTGGGAAAGTCTCGTTTCGTACCTGCTTCCGCGCTGCCCGCATCCCGTTGTCCTACCTGCTTGGCCTCTCTGCCAAAACCTATCCTGCGAAGGATAAAGACGGTAATGACACTGAGCCGTTCCCCTTGATGCAGGTGATCGAACACTGGCTACTTGTGGAGATGCTGGGTGGCATAGGAGATCAAAGTATGGCGTAATTTCGATAATCACGTCCTTCCAATACTTGTTCCCTTTAATTTTCCAAGTCGTTCCTGTTCAATTTCGTCCGAACCATGTGTGCAAGGATTCAAAGAGTGGCTTGAATTGACACCGTTCAACGTTTCAGCGAGTGAATACATCCAACGAGCAGAGCAATTTACAACCGCACCGCCGACCGTTTTCATTTAATACCCATGGATTGGGCACCATACTATAATTCGTCGTTCTGGGGTGTAGGCATATAATATGGGGTACCCACTAGTATTGTGTGTCATTTACATATTTATACATGGGACCCCCCATGTTTTTGGCGATTTCCGGTACTAGTAGGTGTGTACAACGACTTTATCTAAAAAGATGTTTAATTCAAAGGAAGGGATCTTCCAGCTAACAAATTCTGAGTATATAGAATCATTTATTACATCCCTATGTCCTCTTGGAAACGTTCAGAAGTTGTCTGCATGTCGAAACAATTGCATGAATTCGGGTCGATTGGACGTGTGCCTGTTCATGTTTGCAGCATGACTTTCGACAGGAAACTGCATGGCAATATGCAGGCTATTGTTCTTGATATAGAGCTCGTGTAGGTTCAATCGGTTCCAGGAAATAATAAACTACCCCAAAAAGTCCTGGCCAAAAAATAAAGGTCAAAGTATGGAAAGCCAGATCACCACGCTCGTTTGATGGCCGGTGATTGCCCGATCGTTGATAAAGATTTACGATGTGTAGTTCATGTAACTGGGGTGGCTGAGTAGCGAAAAAATTGTTACGCAGCCACAACCTGAATAGGCATAATCGGGACTTGCCGGGATTGTTACACGGCCACAAACACAGGACAAATAAATTTCCGGGAGCCCACATCTGCCACCACTAAGCACTTTTTTCTGAGGATATTCAGAAGGGTTCAGAGGACCCATATGAACGTCCATGAATTAATTTGCCAGCCGAAATCCTCGTAGAAGTCAGCTTTTCAGAGTCAACTCCCGGATGAGGCCAAACACGGGACAAATAAATGTTCGGGAGCCCACATCTGCCACCGCTCACCACTTTTTTCTGAGGATATTCAGGAGGGTTAGGAGGACCTATAGAAATGTCCAGGAATTGATTTTCCGCTGCCCCACAGCCTAAAGAAATTGGAGTTCATCCCGGACCATTTCGAAATATGCTACTTGCGCACCATACCCGGTCTGGTCGCTTTCAGCCCATGGACCAGGACTTGGTGCGCAGATGCGACCAAGTTTTCTACTTGTCGAGAGAGCCACCCATTCACCTACTCCCCATCATCTACTGCCCATCCGGTGGAATGTTTCGCTGCAGCGCCTTTCCCGGTTGAACAATACAGTGGCCAGCTTCCCGGTGAAGAACTTGTCCAGTTTCTTTCCCGCAGAGACAGCGTCAACAGAGACCGTGCCGCCCATGAAAATACAGATGACACAAACCTCCGTATTCAAAGGGAGGAGCTTGCAAAGAAGGAAGACGTACTATGCGACCACGGGGCTCGGGTCTATGTATGGGAGATAAGCAACGGCCACTACATCCGCCGGTTAGCTAAGCCCGATGACTACAATGCCATCTGGGCAGACTACTCACCATCTATGCGCATCTACGACGCATTCACTAATGAGTGGGATGTGTGCGAAGCCTTGGGTCACGATAATTTTGATGCTCCCTTGCCAGGCTGGGCAGCCGATAACGATCTCGAGATCGAGGTTCCGAGAGAGATGTTACCGGAAAAACCCAACGCGACCTGCGCCGGTGCCCACACGTCCGAAGCCGACTTGAGCCGTGTCCATCCCTCCTCCCCTCCCATCGGCAAGGCCTCTCACTATGCATGCATTGGAGAAATTGTCGAGGACATCGTGTATCTTCGCTTTGGGTGCACGGTTGGCTCAGAGACTTTTCCTACGACTACGACCCACGAAGCCCTTCCGAAGGATAACGTGGTCGCGAAGACGTTGGGAAATAAGGATATTCAGCTGCCATCCCTCGACAAACTCCACTGCCTGAAGCTGTTTCTTGCAGAATGTGTCCAGGCTGGCAAGGATGGGAACCTTGAAAAGATTCATCATGCCCTTCTCGATTTCCACAACACCTCGTCTAGGATTCATTTCCCCGGGAATATTGATGTTCGCCCAATTCGGTCCCCCCATGAGGTATTATACCTGCTGCAGGAATGTGACGACCCCGGACCATTGTCCCTCATATTGTACAGCGCAACCACCGTTCTCGAAATATTTCGTCAGAACTGGGGGCCTCGCATCCCCCACATTGCACAGCGCCTCCTTGCTCGCGGAATTGGCTTTGGACTCTCTGTCCGTCGTAAGCAACCTTTGCCCAGAACTATATCTCCAGGCTTCGACTTTGGCGCGCCTGGCATATACTTGGCCTAGGATATCGCCGACAAGGCTATAAACCCGATCAACTAGACTATCGAGCATACATCAGTATATTGCAACGCCAAATTAATTTGCTGCGCGGGAACGAACCAGGTATGCGATAGGAAAAATGGTCTGTAAATTCATAAAATCACTCAACGTTCACATGCCACCATTTTATTTGAAGTGATTTGCAGCAGGGATAAGCCCAAACGACCGCGTGCAGAACACTACAGGCCAGTCCCAAGGGACTCAAACATGTCTGTGCGGTGTTACAGCTCTTTGCAGAACTTAGGGCGTGGCCCTTTTTTTCTTCTTTTTGTAAGTTTTCACGAGAACAGCAATTGCAAGTTCAATTCTCAACGGTTTTCTCTGAAAATACATGGAGAGCGCTCAGCCATCGTGTAAAAGCACCAGGGCCGTCAGTACAAATCCAAGGAGACAGTTCGAACACAAATTTCGCTGGCTATCTTCCCAGCGAGAGCCTGCTAAAATCCGGCTTGAAATGGTCGCGCAGTGGTCAAAATACTGTTTTGGGGTGAAATCTCGGCCCATCAAGCCGAGGTTCGCATGCATTTGTTTGCATTGACATGGAGAGCCTTCAGCCATTCTGTAAAGGCACCAGGGCCGTCAGTACAAATCCAAGGAGACAGTTCGAACCCAAATTTTGCTGGCTATCTCCCCAGCGAGAGCCTGCTAAAATCCGGCTTGAAATGGTTGCACAGTGGTCAAAATACTGTTTTAGGGTGAAATCTCGGCCCATCATGCCGAGGTTCATGTAGATTCGACTGGTGAGTCTTGCAGTCACATTATTGGGGGCGGATCGCCGACGGGCGAGTCTTGCAGTCACATTATTGGGGGCGGATCGGGAAAGAAGGGCAAATCTCAATGTCGTGAGTCACACCGGCTGTCCGCAACGCGCAACATTCTGACGTGTTTTCCGCAGCGTTTCTGCATACGAAGGACGGAAAATCATATGTAGCCCCGATGTGCAAGCTTAGTTGTCAGGCTGCCATCACTTTCCTCATCCCTTTGGACGAACAGAACATACCTTTTGTAGTCGCGCTTCCGAAACCCTCCCGCCCTCATACCCATCCACCTCCACCCGATACGAAGGTTCCCACCCACGTGAAGTCGCTTTACGAGAAGGCCCTCCGTACCTTCGGGATTTCGATCGCAACCGTGAACAAAGTCGAACAGGGTGCGTTCATTTTTTTTTTGCAGGGAACCTCAAGTTCTGACACCGGTCCTAGCCGCATCCACCATTCAGATTATGGGTGCCGCCCCGGGATTGGTTCACCCATCCATTCTGCAAGCAGCCACAAAGCAGGCAATAATTTCGGCGCTCAAGCGAGGCGAACCTGGTGGCGACAAGTCCGGATGGGAAGGTTCGATTTTCATCTCGACGTCGGTTTCGTGCTCATGAGATCCACCCATTCGAACCAGGTCTCTTTAATTTGTACCAAGCTGACCAGGCGAAAGAACCTCGGGAGCGTTACATGCATTCTTTCGATTTCCTTCCCGGTCGTAGTCCACCTTCTGCTGTCATCACGACGTTCGACAATTTTCTTCTCGGCTGCATTGAACATGTTCGTAGTCTCGATCAAGATACAACCTTCAAGCGCATGAAAGCCGGGTTGTTGAATGAGTACGAACTGACTGCATTCTTCACCGTGCTCAATCGACGTGCGTCTTAATCATATTTGTCAAATTCAATTCGCGCGCGCATGCTCACATGGCTCTAGTTTTCACATTTGGGCGGATCTACATGGACGCAAAGGACGCAGACGCTTTTGAATTTGCGTGGGATAAAATTGACGAAGCTTTCTACGGTGCGACAGGGAAACACTTATCCTTTAAGGCGTGGGACCCAGAGGGATGGCTGGTGACCGTTTCGGGTGACATGGAGGCAGCGCCATGGATCGGAATGGCCCGGTCCTTCATCAAGCGCATGGATAGTGACAAGCGCCCAACGGTGGACGAGTTCCTTCCCAAAGTAGTGCGGATATGCCGTCGCCATGCTCTCGAGTATGTCCATTGAACCATGTCTTCGTTTCCATCTGATTCTGCATCCAGAGGGTTAAAAAAGAGCGAGCGTGATACTCATTGGGTGCTCATCCTGTAGTGTTTTGAAGAGACTCCACGACTCATATTCGTTATCCAAGTCCCCGTTCCCGTAGGCAACACGATTCAATATGCCCGTATTTCCATCACGTGACAATATATGTGCATATTGAATCGCGTCGCCTACGGGGACGGGGACTTGTATAACCAATGTGAGTCGTGGAGTCTCTTCAAAACACTACAGGATGAGCACCCAATGAGTATCACGCTCACCTGGGACCAGAATATGCCAGAGCATTGTGTCTGAGAAGTGGGTGTTTTTGTTGGATTCAATTACATTGTTCACATGGTATAGGACCCACAGATAAAATCCGGCGACGAGGTGACCTCAGAAATACTTGTAAATATGCCCTAATGAGACCCCAAAACAATATATTCCCAACTCCCCCTGTGGGAGGAGATTTCCATATAAACATGATTATATTAGAGTACATTTTTTATAAGCCGAATAAAAAAAATTGAAGCACGAGAGGACCTCCAGAATTTCCTTGCGGTTCCGCTCATATAGTTTCCAGAATGATACATTCAGAATTGAGCACGCAGTGAGGGAAAAGGTCGAAAAGATAAAAAATGTCCCAAAATGGGAAAAAAAATTGGCCGCGCCCTATGTTCCGCAAAGGGCTGTAATTCCTCTCAACTTTTCGGTTCTCTCTGAGCAGATCACAGACGAGTTCTTCGGGCGTTGTTCGCGTAACCCAGAAGAGCAAGGCAAAATCCATCGGTATTGCTCCTTCTCTGTTTCGTATTGCTACTCACTTTGAATTCGTTCCAGGGCAAGCCGCCCCTCGTACGAACGCACCAAAGAGGAAAGCCCCAGCCGCAGGGGAGCTGGACGGTATTTGGATGGCTCCACCAGAAGGTACGTGGCACGCACAAATATTTTCCTTCTGTATTTATCTGCTGTTCAAGTTGAAGCTCGTGTACCATCCTACGCACTGCAGGAGAACGACGAAGGCGACTCTCACAATGAATTAATGGGTCCGGCCAACACTGCCGATGGTGATGCCATGGTGAGTCCTCCGGACGACGCCGACCTTGGTGGTCCTTTCGTCGATCCCAGTGAGGAGTCCTTAAACTCATGCGAGACAATGATCTGAAACCCACGTTCTTAGTTTCTCCGTCCGCCCCTTCCCCTGCCCCTCCCCGCTCCGAATCCCCAGCACCATCGTTTACTCGTCGATCAACTCGAAAGAGAGGAGCATCTAAAACGCATGACGATGCCCCTGCACCGAAATTGAAGAAGATGCAAGCCACCATCGCACCTGAAGCATCGACCTCCGTGAAGAAACGGTCAGTAACTCATCGGTATCTGAGTTCTTCTAAACTTACACTCCGTAGTGGGAAGCGAAAGGCGAAGCCATGGAGCGTCCGGCACACTGACGACAAGATTTACACATCGTTTGAGTTTCTCGCTAGGTTCCCGGAGGAGTATCGTGACCTGTATGGTGATACTCCGCCTGCGTAGTCGTAGTCGTAATCGATGTACTTGTTTCCAAATACAACCTGCTGCAGTCCATGACAATGCGACTCAGCCTACACTGGGGACGGGTGAGTTGGAGCATTCAGAGTGTAAGAACCCGTTGAGGTTCTTGAGGTTTTTTCTTTAAGTGCACGCAAAGTGAGTCTGCACGATCCGTGGGGATCGTATAAACACTGTTATTGGTGTACTGGACAAAGGGTAAAACTTCCTTGTATGTACGCTACTTAGATACTTCCTACGTGTTTGTACAAGATGGTGATTAATAACACATCAATACACAATCGAGTGCTTAATAAGCACCGTACAAAAGGACGGTTAAGGCTGAAAACCCTAACACAGAGAAACGGTATTGAGAGAAAGTCTGGATCTGCTGGCGGCCGGACCACGCGCGAGTATGCAGACCGTTACAGTGGGCATGGTCACATCCGATCACAATGACGAACTGAGTTCAGAAAAGCGAGCACCCCGTAGGGTTGGCTGTTGCAAAAACACCAGATAAATTCAGGGAGGCTCTTAGGGGGGCATTGACCCTTCAATTTCTGTTTTCCTTAAATCACACAAATACCGGAACTCCCACGCGGGCAAGAGAAACTTCGCGCCCATGTGACAAAAGCTTGGAACAAGATGCGACTCCCGCGTAGGTCCCACTGACTCAACAACCCTGTAAATATTCCTGGGGACATGGAAGACCCTTTGGATACCTAAATAGCTACCCGCGCCGGGGTACGACGTTAATGTTCCAATCAGGACAGCCGGTGACCCACGCGCCAGGTTTTTGCGGTAACTACAGGATATCGGATTCGGACCTCTTATCGAGGGTCCGGTCTCTTCTGAACGTTTCGGAAACTGTGTTGCCGCGTTGAAACCCGTCGAAGCCCCTCGGACTTCGAGTGTCTTCCCCGCTATTTATATTGACCTTAGCATGCATTTATCAATCATTATTTCCACTCCTAGGGTGAGTCAGCATTTTTCTAGGGTACTATACACCATATTGCGTCGTAATATGTCCTTACTCGACCCTCGGAATCCCTCCGATGAGGAGGATGACCCAAAATGTGCAATTTTGACAGTTTTGATGGCACCTTGCGCGACTTCTCCTGCCTCACTTAGAGCATTCCAGACAATTCTGAGCAGACAGAATATGTTCATTAGTTCCAAACCAACATCCCAGGCAAAGTTGTAAAAGTTTTTTAAATTTAATATTTTGGCACTGTTTCAGCTGAAAGGTCGGGTACCTCTCAGTCTGGTTTCCTGTAAAGACATCTGGGCATGGAAATTTTCGAATCTCCATTGATGTCAGGGCCTCGGAATCAGTCGACCTTGTCATTCCAAGGGACCAGTTGAGTTTCACTCACTGTTAACTTCCACGGCGAGAGCACATGAAAATTGAGTTATCATCACGGGGATCAAATAAATTGATGCGCCATTACGAGAACTTATCACCTTGCTTTAGCTAGGTCCCCCACAGTCGAAAGTCCATCAAATGCTGACGTAAATCTGCAAAAAACAAATATTTACGCACTGCAATTGAAGATTAGATTAAGCCAATACACGGCCAAACACTAGGAGGGCGGGAAACCTGGATTCGTTAGGAGTCTGCAAAAAACAAATATTTACGCACCGCAATTAAAGATTAGATTATGCCAATACACGTCCAAACACTAGGAGGGTGGGGAACCTGGATTCGTTAGGAGTCTGCAAAAAACAAATATTTACGCACCGCAATTGAAGATTAGATTATGCCAATACACGTCCAAACACTAGGAGGGCAAGGAACCTGGATTCGTTAGGAGTCTGCAAAAAAAAACCAAATATTTACGCACCGCAACTTGAGATTAGATTGCGTTGATATTATGCTTTCCCTGTCAGCCTCCCATCCCACTGCTCGCCTGTCCCCGCCACTGCTTCGTGCACAATATGGGCTCTGACCTTACAGCCAATCATGTTCCCGCCAGCAAGAACTACATCGCCAAGCTGCCCATAGAGTTGCTTTCGGAAATTTTCACTTCTATCGTGCCGAAACCAAGGGATTGGCGAAACTTTCGTCACGTACGAAAAATACTCTCCTCTGTTGACAGGCATTGGCGCTCTGTTGCTCACTCTACCCCGGGGCTATGGACATTGTTTCCCATTAATCCGGCGACTTTGTTCGCATTCGTTGCTTCTTCCTCCCTCGAACGCACGAAAAGCTTTCCGTTGTCGATATCCCTCCTCCTCGCACATTGGAATGAAGGCCGCCAAACAGCGAAAGATGTATTGTCCGACATATTTCCTTTCCTCATCGCACACTTTGTGAGGATTCAACGGCTTGCGATCGATTGCCAACTGTCCGACTGGGATTCAATCGCTGCCCAGCTGCAACTTGAAACTTCAAATACCGAGGGTCTGCGCGGGTTGTCAGTCTCATTCAACTTGCGGTATGGTTTGCTTAGCGACATGGTATACAATCCAATTTTCCCTGCCCCGTTCTACAACAGCAGCCGCTTACTGGAATTAAATCTCGAGAAGGCTCCGACCTGTTGGGTGGATACGCGTGCTTTCGCTTTTCTTGTTCGCTTACGCCTCGTGGATCTCGGCCGCTATACACAGATATTTTGGTCGGACTTCGCCAAGACACTAGAGGCCACCACGTGCTTGGAAATTCTAGAATTGAGCAACGTGGAATGCGCACATACCGACACCTCACAGCGCGTGATTTTGCCTTTCGTCAAGGAATTCACGGTCAAATACGAACGGCTGAAAAGGCGAAGGAAAAAGCAGCGGGCGCCGAACCAGCCGATACCAGCCGATACCAGCCGATACCTCGGCGAACCCGAAGACGATCCCAATTGCGAAAGACGTTCAGCCTGCGGCGGTGGGAACGATTGACACCACCGCGGCCAGTTGGGGATCGACTCCGAAAAACGAGGTGGCGGTGGGCGCTAAGGGCGAAAATGATGTCAGTATGTTGCTATGCCGTGAAGCGCTTCTTTTAATGACAGTGATACCGCCTGTAGATCCCAAGCGCAAGGCCGCCGAGGTCGATGCTGACGGTAGTAGGCCGGACAAGAGGCAGTGTGTCCTTGGAGGACAGCAGTGAGGATGGCATGATTGGATAGTAATGGGTCTGCGACCCGGGCTAGTTTTTATATTTGAATAAGGAACTTTATTTGGGGATTATTTCGTGCAATGGTTGCTACTGCGCTTAGGAAGCAAGGTGTGCGCATGCGAGGCATGCACCTAGTGTAATAAGTGATCGTTCTTTTCGGAGACTCATGGGTAGGATTAGTAGGATTTCGCAGGACCCCTGATTATCCCACGGAAGGCTAGCCCCCAAATCCGGCCGCATTTGTCCGGACAATTTATTTTCCCACGGTTTTGAGGGTGCGGAAAACGATTTTCTCGCAAAGGCGGCTACTTTCAGTTTTTTTCGTCAAAACTTTTTGCCCAAATTTTGTCCGTCACCGGGCGCTAGCCTTCCGTGGGATAATCAGGGGTCCTGATTTCGCGGGTGCGTACAATTTGGTCACATCAAGACCAAGTTATTGAAAATAGTGGCTGTGCACTAAAAACACTACTTTGCTTCGCCACAGCCATTAGATATAATGTGATGTTTTTAAAAGTTTCTAATGCTTTTAGTGGCTGTGTTCCTTACGTAATTTTTTTTTCCTGCTGGCAAAGGTTCGAACCCCAGACTAAACATCCTTTTTCTTTCACCGTAAGAATAACGATTCGTGTCTCGTTGGCAAGCCCTTGCTCTCCCTTTGCCAATTTTTTTTAAAAAAAAAATGCATGAATGTATCATCAAGTCATTACATGCACCTAAGGAGCCCCCGACTAGGTCACATGGGGGGACCTCTTAGGTACCTTTTCGTGTAGGAGCAAAAGGTACCTAATAGGTCCCCCTTCGGGAGGGAGGCTGGGCGCTGCTTTTATGTCGTTCTTTACGTGGGTGCGCCCACCGCTTCCACCGCGCTGCTCGCGGCTCCCGGCAGTCCCCGGGGGTGGCCTGTCGTACTCCGGAGGCCTCCTATTCTGGCCAATTCACATCTGCATGTAAAAGGAATGTATTGCGAGTGCGAATGATTACACCCTCTATTTACATGAGCAGATAATTTGCACGAAAAAGAAGGTTACAACGAGATTCCCTGCGCGCGGTGCCAGATGGCGGCGGCCTCCGCATGGGGCGCCTACATGCTGCACCTGGAAATTGGCGCTACAGAAGGGGCAGTTAGTGTAGCGTCGGAAACGAGATGGGAGGCAGCTGCAGGCAGGAGCGACCGAGAATCATCCGGGAATGTGCCGGCACGGACACTGCCAGTGGGACGCGTAGAGCTCTTGCACGCGATAGAGCATCTCCACCTTTCAGAAGGTTCCTTCTGCCTTTCGACGTGGGTGTTTTTATATACTGCCTGTAAAAATCTGGGGTAAATGCGGAGACTCCCCGGCGCTAGCAACTACCGCTTTGGTTGTTTTGTTGAAGGGCTGGAGCGGAATAAAAAGATTATACTGACGTTTATTCGGCCTCCGATTGGTTGATGGGTGTTACGTTGATGGAAGTGCAAGGCTCGGGCCAGAGGGAGCGGAGGCATCCGAGCCTGCGGAGGCCCGTCATCTTTTCTTGCGGTACTCACGACGGTACACCAGCGCATTCTCAGACGGTCGAATTCTGTGTTGTCTTTCTTTCTTGTCTTATTCATATAGGTCTCGGCACTGGACCTCGCCGCTGCCCTCCGTGAAAATGTGATGGATTCACCATCTTACCATGATCTTTCTTCTGTGGTCAAGCCTCGCTGGAACAGCGCTCCTTGTCCTAAAGATGATCCTCTTTCAGGTTACCCAGTTCTGGTACGCGGAGGCCTCCATGGGGAACTGTCTTGCTGCCATTTTGTCTGTTATATATATTATATTGCTAACTAAAACACATTCTACTGTTTCCCTTCTGGTCCGAATTGATTCTAGCTCTAACATGTCATTTTATCGAGGTCTCAGAGCCTCTGAGCGTCTACTGGTGGCCGGAAACCAACTTTTGTTCTGGACCTCGGGACATCTCAATAGCGCCATTGGCCCTGACCCGACGCGTGCTTGATAGTGAGTGGCGACATTGACGCTGATCCGGAGCGAGGGCCGTCGGACCCCCTCCCAAAACCGACAGAGGCCCCTGAACCCCTCCCGCCCGCACTGCTGGACGCTGCGATGCTCATCAATTGCAACGATGGGTGCATAAGTAGCTGAGTCCCATCACGCATCAATTAGCAAGGACGGGAGACCGACGGAGGAGGCCTCCGACTCTGGCATTTGCAAGCGTGTCCCACAACATTGATGCGACCACCTGCGCTCTTGATGCAGAGATGCCCTGTCGCGATCAAGAACTCTGCGCGTCCCAAGTGCGTCCGACTAGCGGAGCCTCCGCCGGCGCATTCCCTGCCGCTTTTCGGTCGGGCTGCCCGCGCTTGCTCCCGTTTCGCTCCCGGCTCGATAGCCACTTCCGCTGCTATCGCACTGGCAGCGCCAATGCCTCGGTGAAGCACCTAGTTTCCTCGTGCGAAGGCCACCGTCATCTGGCGCCGCGCGCATCAAATCTCATTGTAACCATTTCTTTGTGTACAATATCTACTCATATGTACATACCAGGTACAATCGTTTGCACTTGCAAACATTCCTGTTACATGTATACGTGAATTGGCACGAATAGGAGGCCCTGGAGTACGGAGGCCATGCACGGGGACTGCCCAGAGCAGCGAGCAGCGATGGAAGCAGTGCGCATGCCCACGTGAGGAACGACGTAAAAGAAGTGCCCGGCCTCCCTCCCGGAGGGGGTACCTATTAGGTACATTTTTGCTCCTACACGAAAAGGGACCTAAGAGGTCCCCACCTGACTTAGTCGGGGGCTCCTTAAAGTTAAATGTTTACATGCCGCACAATTCGATCACGCAGTTCTGTCTTGCAGTAGGCTGAGTATGGGCGTCGAAAACCTCCTATCCATCTCCTTTTCAATCCTCATGCAGAATACCCACTCTCTGTTCTCATTCCTTGCTCCTCACCCCACACTCCTAATGTTAACTGTCCTCCCCCACATCCGAGATCAAATCCGTAGCCGGTAGGCTGTATCTATGCGCCTTGTCTCGCCTGCGGCCTTCTATGCAATCCGGGCTCAGGTTGAATAAATTTATGCGGCCACGAAACATGCTCGCTTGTTGTTCCTTCTTGTTCCTCCACGCCGCGTTGAATGTCTCTTTTGTCACCTCGGATTAATCCTTCATGCCATAAATATAAACCAAGTGCTCATGTTATACCATGTTTAGCTCGCTCTACCCCTTCTAACCCTACGTTCAGAAGGATGGAGAGCAGGAAACAAACGGGGTGTTTTTTGGTGGGTGTCAGCCGCGAGGTTTGATTACTCCTGGATCTCAAAACTTAGTCAGCTAACGAGCGAGAGAAAAAATTAGCGAGACGGCAAAGTGAGTAACAAATCTCGGGTGGAGCGAATGTCGTGCTCCACAACGATGTATAGGGCGATTTATTTCCCCACATTTGTGACAGTATGTATGCATATATGGAGGGCCCGAGCGGCGGAACAAAACAATTGTCGAATGGACATTGTGATGTTTGTCCACAGACTTTGAGTCCAGTTTCTGGGCTAGACTCGAGTTTCGATGGGAATTGTAGGATCTACGGTTGAGCTACTCACAGACCCATCAGGGAAAGTGTATTCGTCGAATTAGCATCGGAACCGAGAGGTAATAAAAAGAAGAGCGGACTCGAGGTAATTTTTCGGGTGGGTCGTGCCCTCAGGCTTGACTTTCCCACATATAATGGTATCGG
Source organism: Mycena galericulata (assembly GCA_029289565.1). Taxonomy (NCBI): domain Eukaryota; kingdom Fungi; phylum Basidiomycota; class Agaricomycetes; order Agaricales; family Mycenaceae; genus Mycena; species Mycena galericulata. The sequence continues at coordinate 15,656 of JARKIA010000458.1, forward strand.
GAGGGGGGCGAATTTTGTACTGTGCGAAGACATCCCTTCCCTGTGATTTCTATCAATATGTCAGAATAAATCAGCAAACGGGTGAGAAAGAGCTATGCATATTCTTCCTGGACTAGGATCTGAGTGCGAGGTCGAATCAAATGTGCTCAAAGCTGCTGGTTCCAACTTTCTCAGAGCGATCCAAATATGTTTGCCAGCCAAGGCATTAAAAAACACCCCGAGCGAGTGATTTTATGATTGAATACAAATTCCCGTAACATCGGAAACGGGGCCGCCATGACATTCCAGCGATCCGCAATTTACATATGCAGGACAGTTCAGGTACACGGGAGCAAACGAACTGAATGCACTTTCCAGAAATGGAGGGAAGCCCGGTCTGACCTTTGTATCAGTATATGCAACAAGTGAAATATGTAGAGGGCCAGGCGATGGGGTTGTCCCTTGGGCTGGCAAGGGTACTTGGACAAGTGGGTCATCATCTTACTTGATTCCGTGACCCTGAGCACATTCTGTACGAAGTCCTGCTCGGCACCCGGGTCAAGAGTTGATATAGATACATACCATGTACCATACTAGTAGTCGCTTACAGTGACTCGAGCACGCCAATGGATTTAATCATCATCAACTTGAGTTCCAGGTTGAAGTCTGAATCAAAGAATTTCCCAGAGAATACTTGTAGTACCTGCATGGGCGTTGGTGGTGTAGATCAAGCAAGAATCCGTGGGCCAAAAATCATGATACGAGATGGGAGCCAATTAAATAGAACTGGTGTTTATGTGGCGTCTTGAAAAAAATTCCTGCCAGATTCAAGCAAACCATTCTAATTGACAAGACAACTTTTCTGCGTTGCAAGGAAAGAGGCACGCACGGACGAACGGGCCGGGCTACCGCCGTGATCAACATTCATCAAATCATGATCCGATGCCGATCTCCATCACCATTCACGGCTTTGCTTTTTCTTTCGACTTTGAATGCGGGATTTTCCAAGTAAAATCCAAGAATTGCACCCCCGTACGCTCATTCTCCGATTTCTACGTCGCGGTGTAACCTTCCATTGGCGTTGCTTACACTGATTGACTATCTCCTTTCGTCTATTCTCCTCCTCCGGTGTGGACTGGAATAGGTGTGAATCTCGTGTGTCTCTACTACTTGTACACACCGGCGTTGCATTCTTCCTTGAATTCCAACTCCGGAACTGGAAAGAGGATTTACACTGGTCGGATCTAACTCCCACTCCCAAACTTTTCCGACTCATCCCTGATCCGAGTCTGTCGGAAGTCTGTAACTTTCACTGGCGCAGTGAGCTGATCCATTGGCCCTCATCTTTTAAATCCTTTTTAGCCGTAACTCTCACGATTCAACACTTGCTGAGATCTTCAGCCTGCCATCCGTCGCAAATATCCAGCCATCCGCTCAAGAAACGCGTGCCAAATCGTCGAGGCGCCATCTGTTATACTCACCTATAAAGGTAAGGCTGCCAGTTGACTGCCATGAATCAGCTCACTTCGAACCAGGTTTTGTGAGGGACATCTGCTCTCTGCTCGAGGAATATTCTGGCTGTTTCGATTCCAGTCCTCTACAATTTTTTTCGGTGCTTTCTGGCACGTCTTCGCTTGCCCCAATCACTACTGGTGGTCAATGAATCTGTGGGACTTGGACCAGCCGATTCATGTAGCTTCCCTTATGCCAACCGCCACTGCAGCACTCAGCTTTACAGCTTCCGACTGGATTTGGACCTCGAAGGTCACCCACTGACGCCCTGGCTTCGCTCCGCAAAACTTCCCCTTGCCCTCGAGAAAGTCTCTTATCACTGCGGAGATCATCACCACCGCGGACGGCGAGATGGACTTGTTCCTGACAGGGAATACATCGGATCCAGAACTCCGAACCGGATGCAACTACCGCGTCGACTTTCTCCCCTTCTTTAACGTGTTCGCTGTGAATGCCACGGCCCACTACCGTGACCGGTAGCGTCCGGGAGTCGTCTTCTTGGATTCCGCCTTTTCGGTGGGTTAGTGCTCATCCCGAAGCCTCACTGACAGAGATACCAGGAACCCGACGGTTTCCGAGTCAGGGACTCCTCTTCCCAAAGTTTATTACTATTCCTTTTGCCACCATACTCGTCACCTGCTCTGATGACACGACAGTCATTCTCGTCGCGGACAGCTCTTGGCGCATCACTGATGGCGCGTCTGTCGGCTTCGATCAGCTCTCATTGATTCGGATGACACTGCATGTGCATGGCGGCGGCCTTAGTCCTAGATGGCTACAGAGCGCCTCTGTGGGACACAGGGTACATCACGTCCAGGCCCGCCGTGCTCGGTCTCGAGCATGTGGTGTGGGTATGGACTGATGTTGTGCCTGCCGGCGGGCTCGTGTGCATTCCGCAGAACATTCACCCCCGCGCCGAACCAGTATGGGCGATATACTGTGTAGAAATTAGTAGAATTTTACTGGGTTTTTGACGACTAGATGGGTAGTTTGGGTGAGAAAGCGTACATCCACCGTTTGGATGAAACTCCTTTCAATGGCTCACTTCTTTGTCAAGCAGCTCACATCTCGCCCTGTATCTCGCCAAATTCGAATTGATTGCCGGACCTATCGCATCAATCCGAGTTTGTCGGGCCGGGATCGATACATCCTCTGTCGGCTGCCTTGCAGTTCTGACTGTACTTAGGCTTCCGGATGCGTTATTTTGGGGAGATAATGATATTAGGAGATATTTGAGGGATAACCTGACCTGTCTGTGTGGAAAGCTGAACACAGAGGTTGCAGTTTTGAGATTTCGGATGAAGGACTTTGCCTAAATCCTGATAAGCTTCATGACTCCTCTTGTAATTACACAGGTACTGAAATTGACTTTGAGATATAATTTCTTTGAACTAAACACATGCTCTGTTCTCTGGGGCTCGAATACCACAAAAAGTTCCTTTTTGGATTTCGGCGGAGTCGTCGGATCACTGTTCCGATCAATAAATTATCAGTCACACAGCTTTCAGCGCATTTGACTTGGAAAAAAAAAAAAAAAAAAAAAAAAAATTACTGTATGCACATCTGTGTACTAGCACTCCTCGAAGTTGTCTCCATATTATACAGATGTATTCTAAAACCATGTCTCCTTTTCAAAGATGTAAGCCAAAAAAACCTGTTTCCAGGTAGATGGTGTCATCCAATGATTTTTGCACAGTATATGATAATGTCATCTGTTTGCGACGTACCACATTCTATCTTCCAATGGATCACCTCCCTCCTTATATACCGACCCACAGTGGGGTGATAACATCTCTGCATGTAGTGAAACTAATTCAAGCAAAAACTTGGGAAACTTTGAAGGTAACTCAGGGAATCTCGGCACAGCTTTTACTGAACATTGAGATAGGGGGGACAACGATGGCATTCTGCATTGTTGTTCGCGACTGGGTTTGACATTGAGCCGATTAGAATTTGGGTCGGACAGACGATGGACGGTTCGGACATTGACTTTTCACACTGGTTGTCCAGAAGGTGTGATGCACAGCCGGAGGAAACTCACCACTTTGACGTGAAGACGAGTATCCGCGGGCTCAAAGAGTTTAGCATATGGGTGGTTCGTCAAGACATAAGTCGCATTAGGGCGAAAAACTTGCTCGTGAGCAAGATGCTCAATATGGATAATCGGAAATGGCTCGGGAACGTCTTGGTTGTGAAAAGGCGAGAAGGCGACTGGACGTACTTCGATGAAGATGTGGAAGATGCCGAAGCAGCGGTCGAATGGTACAGTCTCGTTTAACAACCGTTATCAAACTAATGCGATTTTCAGTGTAGTACGCAGGGCTTACAAAATACTCCTGAAGGGCAACTCTGCTGTACAGATTAATAGTATGGTATACACCAAGTGAGTGGATGCTGAATTGCTTGGAGACTCGTGGTGGTGGGCAATTCCCCGAGCCATCATTCAGTTCCCACGCTTTAGTTGCCGGAACACCGGCCATGACCTAATCACGGCAACACATTTTCTGGCGTGCACAGACACGATGGGTATATATGCCAAAGAGAAAAAATGCTCATGAAGCCACCATCTGTGTTATGTTCTGGGGAATTGTTTCAATCTTCAAAATTGATAAAAATATCTGGAAAGTATCCATCAAATTGTGTCTTTTGGAGGCCAGTCGTCAAATTTTAAGAATTCCCCTGAACATAACACAGTTATGGGTCTTGTGAACATTTTTTGCCCTGGAAGTCCTATCAGAATTTGAGTGTGGAAGGCAAAAAATGTGTTCGCGGATCGGAAGTCCTCCTATTTAAGCTGGCCATCAGAATAGTGAACTAACGACCCAACACGCCGTTGATAGACCGGGGACACTCAAATGGCCTTGATATAGCCAGGAGATTATCATAGGGTCTCCCAAGTGCCTCTTAAATTTTCTCGGGGCTCGGTTTCGATTTTTTGGTTTCATGGCAGACGGCACTGTGTACAGCAGCTCTCCACTCGGCACGCTCCTGCAGTTTCAATTCAAAAGGAAAATATCTGGTATCAAGGCAGGGAATCATGATACATATTATCTATATTTTGAGTACTTAAAGTTGAGAAAATGTGCAGAACTCGGGTCAAACCAACTCAAAACGGTTGTGGGTCAGCGAAAATTGATCGAGTCTCAATTGACGCCTCACGTGATCGTCAGGGCGGAACAATCGGGATTACCCACCACCATGGAGAGGGGCTATAAATCTTACCTTCAGGTTGGATAGGATTATTTACAAAGCGGATATCAACAAAATAGTCGTCCCGAGTAAAATTTGGAACTACGTGATTGCGAAGTTGGAGGTGAGCATTCGTGGTGTCTCCTCTCAAATCTCACTCCGAGCAGGAATACGACGGCTGGACCGACGGAATGTTATTTTCGACTTGGTGCGAAAAGCCGATGAGGATATCTGTCCCAGTGAAGAGAAATTGTTCCGGGTACAATCTTGCCGACCTGAATTTTTTTTGCCCTGGTTAACTTGCGGAAGAGCTGATGCTCAGATTGTTACGAGGGGCTTTTGAAGCAAGTGTCAGAACGGAAGGAGGAGCCGAGGAAAATTTTGTTGTGGTCGTGCCGGAACAGCAGCAATGGGTATCCCTCGCACCAATGTCATGGTGAGCAAGATCATCGGCTCTTGTTACCTAGGGTCTGTGCTGGTGTTGGGGATGACCGCAGAGGGGATTCGCGACATAGGGTTCGGGATACATCAAGAACTATGCGAAGCCGGTAATATATAGGCCCTTAGGCGTTCTACGCTAATGTTTTCTTCTCAGTTCCATTGCCGGGATGGGAAACTCAAAGGAAGATCAGCGAGATGGAACTGAAGTGGAATGAATGCATTCGAATCCGCCAAGAGTTTCAATTCTCTTGATCAATTGATAACTCCTTACCCACAAATTATGTCTGGTAACCTAATACATTGAGGATGAATACTCGCGAAGTATAGGGTACACGTTAACAGCCCTTTATGATCGGTAGTAATGTACCAGTCAGGGGTTATGAGAATAAATAATAAAAGGGGGGGGTGGGGGGACTCCGTCAGTACTTGACCCTCTTTCTCGAGTTCTCCACTCAAACTACCACAATGATCCCCACGAACAGCCCTGATCGCATCGCCAGCATCGAACAGAGTTTTTTGTCTCTTCGGCAGGTAAGTGAATCTATTTTTTGAGACTTGTCCACGGAGTAATGTCTTACAGGAGTACACTAAGTCTCTCAAGGGGATGCTATTCCCAACGGGATTTATTTGCCATCTTAGCGTCAATATCCCACATAAAGGTGGAAAACCCGCTAGAGAGGGCCTTGCGTATATGGCCTGGCTAGCCTCAGGGACGCAGAGAATCTGGACGTCGTCGTATACATCTTGCATATCAAAATCCATTGAGAGGCATTCGACAAGAACATGGTGGTGTTTTATGTGAACCAGAAACAAACAGGCATTATCTCCAACACCAGTATCGCGGTGTTTACAGGGTTGTCGTGGATGGGAGACGTACTCGTTGTCGGGTGGGATGCGAAAGAAGAAGAGTTCCTGGATTTAAATTCGGAGGATATCTTCCCGGCGATGGAAGCCGTTCATTCATGAGTCATATCTTTCAGTAATTCGTCTGTGTCAAATTTTTATTCTCATTCACAGCGTCATGTGGAAGAAATGAATGAAAATCGGCGCAAGGGAAAGGTGGAATTTACATGTATGCTTTCTGGGCTAGTCAGAGCGACTGGCTTTAGCCGAAACGCACTGTAGTACACATATATACAAGGATGTTTTGGGTGAAAGTAATGTTCAACTAATCATACAATGGGTGCGTTTGCGGAACTTCGTCCAATCGGATTAACCACATCTCAACAATGGCCGCGACTCCTTCAAGCCTGCCGTATTCGTGCTCAGAAAAGTGCTCTCGGTGTCTGATATAACAGCCGACACATGGCGTGGGCATGGGCATGTGTTTGGCCGCGGCCAGCAAAAGGTGAACCAATCATTCTAGTAGTATTTCTAACTACTGTATTCAATGGAAGAAAAATTGCTCACCCAGTAGCCACCATTAAATTGCATTTGTTTGCCCTGGAATGCAGAGCACAAAGCCTTCCCGCAAAGGACCTGGGACACTAGAAGGAAATCTAAAGAGACAGTTCTAACCGAAATTGCGCTGGCTTTCCAACAAACAAGGTCCTGTGAAAATCCGCTTTGAAATGGCTCCAAACAGGGCAATTTACTGATTTGATGCGAAACTCGGCACATCAAGCCACCATTAAATTGCATTTGTTTGCCCTGGAATGCAGAGCACAATGCCTTCCCGCAACGGACCTGGGACACTAGAAGGAAATCTAAAGAGACAGTTCTAACCGAAATTGCGCTGGCTTTCCAACAAACAAGGTCCCGTGAAAATCCGCTTTGAAATGGCTCCAAACCGAGGAATTTACTGATTTGAGGGGAAACTTGGCACACCAGGCCGTCATTAAATTGCATTTGTTTGCACTGGAATGGAGAGCACAAAGCTTTCCCGGAACGGACCTGGGGCACTAGAAAGAAATCTAAAGAGACAGTTCTAACCGAAATTGCGCTGGCTATCCAACAAACAACTATTTGAGACCCCCTACCTGGCCACCCCACCTAGTTGGCCACTTGGGAGCTAGAAGTCCAGGGCTTGATAATTATGACTAGGCATGATATACGAAGAGAGTACAACCTCCAACGAAGGTCCAGACCAAATTTCAGCCGAAAGTGATGGGTTGATCGAAAGTCACGGCATCACGGATCGGAATCCGAGGCATGGGGACATCAATTTCTTGCCATCGGATCACTCGCCTCACTTGCCGTGGCCATTTCTCGACCATTTCTTCGTCGATCCACGAGTTTTGGGGCTCGTTCTGATCCCCCGATGCTGGGCTTCTGCCTTTTATGCTACTGGATGGCAATGGCCACCCACTACTGTCTTTACGCACGGAGGGAAGCATGACTGCTTTTTTTATAATCAGCCATGCTGGCCACCATCGCGGTACATGATAACACCATGCTATCGGTCTGGAACTTTACAGAGCACTTCTCACTATCCAACCTTCATTCTGAGAGGTATTTCGAAATTTTATCCATTCACCTCTGATGGCTCTGCAAGTCATTATCTCAAACCACCCATTTTCGGTCTCACCAATAGTCAGATTTTTTGGAGGAGCTACCAGCATCTTGGAATAGAGTTGGGTGCTCCGGTACGTCCCAAATACCTTCCATTAAGCAGTCTGGATTTCAATTTGGCCCATCTAGGTGTTTCTTCTACTTGTAGGATGCTCATTCATTTCATGACCCCGATTTTGGTGTTTCGCATCCATCGGACCTAGATTTTTTGGCCTTTCATATGCCTCATATATATGCCACAACTGTGTGAGATGGTACATACGATCCCTCTCTATGATTGAAAGTGCAAGTGGCAGGCATTTGAGACCTCAGGCGATTATTTAGCAGGGTGGCCAACTAGCCTGTTATTTGGCCATGTTGTATTGCCGCGCAAGATAAATTCACTGCGAACTCAAATGTTGGGATATTCGGGAGCTTAGGGTCTTGAATCCTTTCTAGAAAGCATGCCTTCATTCTGATACAGTTGGGCGCACCGAGGGCCAATGGACAGATTGAGATTGAGGCATGAAGGCTGAGGTGGCCAGGTAAGGGGTCAAATATAGAAGGTCCCGTGAAAATCCGCTTTGAAATGGGTCCAAACCAGGCAATTTACTGATTTGAGGGGAAACTCGGCACACCAGGCCATCATTAAATTGCAGCACAGCCCAAAACTAGGCACACCAAGCCACCATTAAATTACATTTGTTTGCACTGGAATGGAGAGCACAAAGCTTTCCCGGAACGGACCTGGGGCACTAGAGAGAAATCTAAAGAGACAGTTCTAACCGAAATTGCGCTGGCTATCCAACAAACAAGGTCCCGTGAAAATCCGCTTTGAAATGGCTCCAAACCGAGCAATTTACTGATTTGAGGGGAAACTCGGCACACCAGGCCATCATTAAATTGCAGCACAGCCCAAAACTAGGCACACCAAGCCACCATTAAATTACATTTGTTTGCACTGGAATGGAGAGCACAAAGCTTTCCCAGAACGGACCTGGGGCACTAGAAAGAAATCGAGCAATTTACTGATTTGATGCGACACTCGGCACACCAGGCCGTCATTAAATTGCATTTGTTTGCTCTGGAATGGAGAGCACAAAGCCTTCCCAGAAAGGACCTGGGGCACTAGAAAGAAATCTAAAGAGACAGTTCTAACCGAAATTGCGCTGGCTATCCAACAAACAAGGTCCCGTGAAAATCCGCTTTGAAATGGCTCCAAACCGAGCAATTTACTGATTTGAGGGGAAACTCGGCACACCAGGCCATCATTAAATTGCAGCACAGCCCAAAACTAGGCACACCAAGCCACCATTAAATTACATTTGTTTGCACTGGAATGGAGAGCACAAAGCTTTCCCAGAACGGACCTGGGGCACTAGAAAGAAATCGAGCAATTTACTGATTTGATGCGACACTCGGCACACCAGGCCGTCATTAAATTGCATTTGTTTGCTCTGGAATGGAGAGCACAAAGCCTTCCCAGAAAGGACCTGGGGCACTAGAAAGAAATCTAAAGAGACAGTTCTAACCGAAATTGCGCTGGCTATCCAACAAACAAGGTCCCGTGAAAATCCGCTTTGAAATGGCTCCAAACCGAGCAATTTACTGATTTGATGCGAAACTCGGCACACCAGGCCGTCATTAAATTGCACCTGACATTTGAATAGGTTTGGCATGCCCTATGGAGTCGTAGTCATGGCCCAGTATACAGCCAAGAACCTCAAGCAATGCTTGAAGCACTCAGCTCTTGGCGAGCTGAAGTCCTTCGCAATCCTTCTGATTCAACTCCGATTTTCGCTTCAGTAAAGGCAACACAGACTATTTTCAATGGGTTTGGTGCGTGGGAGGCTACAGACCTCCTTCTCCTTGCCTTGATTCACCCTCAGATGCCCTCAGTTGATGTCTGTGGCTATGAAGAGGTGTGGTCCCGGTTTGTCAGCGCTATAATCGACTATGACAAATCCCGCATGGATCTTGCCCTCCCCTCGTCATCCCTGCCCTTCGTATCTGGTGACAGCCCCCTCCGCATGAACACCAACGGGCACAATCAATACTTGTACCACATCTCCTGCTACTGATGCAGTCATGTCATTCTAGATGCAGCTAAACTTGATGCGGCGCACAAGCTTGGGCTGTTCTTACCCAATGTGATCATTCAACCGAACGGGATTGCACAAGGTTCTATTTTCAGCCACCGAGTTATCCATTCCTAACTTCCTCTCACTTTATTCGCAGTTCCATCTGATTTACTGGAAACCGAGCCCACCATCAAAACCAAACTTCGTGCTGATCACCGCCAAGCCACTGTCAAAATTCCCAACTTCGTGCTTATTATTCAATCTGGCTATTGAGCCGCTGGCATGCCTGCTCCGTAAATCTGATATCGAGGGAGTAATCATTCCCGGAACAAATAAGAATCTAGTGGTATCACTTTTTGCTGATGACACAACAATCTACTTGAAATCCACTGACTCTATGGAGACTCTGTGGAGCATTTTATGCCTCTGGTGTGCCGCATCTACGGCAAAATTCAATGAGCATAAAACAGTGCTTCTTCCTTTTGGGAGGTCCTCTTATCGTCAGAAAGTCATTGAAGACGAATCAACAATTACTCCCCCATTGGTGACATCAACACAACTATTCGAATTGTGCCCGACGGTGAGAGCTGCCGCATGCTAGGTGCATGGATCGGAAATAACATCCCTTATACGGCACCATGGCCTTCTGTCCTAGAAAAAATTAATACAGATCTTATGCGCTGGCAAGCAACACACCCGACTCTGGAAGGGAAGCGACATATCATTAGTATGGTGATTGGAGGTCGAACACAGTATCTAACCAGAGTCCAAGGGATGCCAAAGGACATTGAGGACACACTCGAAAAATTGATACGGTCTTTCTTGTGGGATGGAAAAACAGCCAGAGTATCACTGGAGACAATGATCCTCCCAGTTGATCAAGGAGGCAAAGGAATTTTGGATATATCCTCTCGGAACAAAGCAATCAATCTTTGGAATCTTCAATGCTACCTCATGCAAGGGGATGACCGACCATTGTGGTGCTATTTTGTTGACTTCATTCTCAGAAAATACCTGGAGATAAGCTATCTAAATATTAGGCCAGGTCAAATCATCAACATTTTCATAAACAATATCCATTTCCCTATTCCCAGGTCAAACATGATACCTGACGACCTTAAGGGTATGATATCTGTAGCCCAGGAGTTCAACCTCGAATTTACAGCCCTCTCAATGGACCGTGATGTGCAGCTCGAGATGCCAATATGGAAACACCCTGCTGTCCGCCGGCCAGCTTATAAAAATGCCTGCCTTAGAGATGCAGCAACTTGCCTCAGAAACCAACATGACGTTCAGACAGTTAAAGATGCCCTTATAATAGCTATGAGGAGAACTACAGTGGCAAGATGGCCACACACAATCAACCCTAGTAGCGGCATTGCCCGTAAAAACTGTGGATGCCCATCTTGCAACAGAGATCGAAATGAACTTGATTGTGTACACCCTGGCAAATGCATTGAGACCGCCCAGATATTGATAGACTGTATTATGCCAAAGTGGAATCCATTAGCTCCAAAGGCTGACCTTTGCGACGAGCTTAAACTGACAGCAGAGGAATCGGAAGCTAACCAAGGACAGGTAGAAATCGATAAACCGATGACCGATGACCCAAACTTCAGATTATCCAGCACCACAAATGGCTTCCGGATCTTTGCTGGGGATGATTCGATGAATGAGATTCCGGCACGAAGATAACTCCCATTGGAGCCACCCCCTGATCAAATAACAGCCTTTGTACATATCAAGATCCTGCGTGCTGGTCAGTATGACCCTCAAATTATAGCAAGATTCAAAATTGTTTCAGATGACCTCAATGAGGATGCAAGTATCCACCTAACATTTGACAACCCAACCATAAAAATTAACTTTAAATCAGGAATATTGGGGGCTACCCTCACAGTGCTGCAGAAAATCCCACACAATGTCCCCTTACTACTATGCTCTTCATCCGACTTTTTGGTCAAGACACTAATTAAGGAGAGAACAAAATCTGAAAATGATATGTTAGACCCAAGTTTCCTGCTCTTCAAAGCAGTCTTTGCAGCTCTGAATGAGCGAGTTGCACGGACACAGTTCAAGCAGACAACAATCACTTTCCCTGTCACCGCAGGCATTGACTCGTACCCTCCACTTGAGGTTGATACCCAAATCGATTTTATGTTCAGCTGCCCGGGTATTCTAATCTCACAAGGATCACAGCGAATCTTTACAAAAATCATTAAGGGCAGACGCTCAGAACCGTTCAGGAAGGCAACATTTATCAATTTAGATCGTATCCGGTGCTCTGTGCATGAAGTCTCTGATTACACTCCTACTGGCGAAATGATTTGGAAATCTATACGTTCCACAAATCTGAGACGACTTCACCGCGAATTATTCTGGAAGTCAATTCACAACATATTCAGAGTCGGCGACTTCTGGACACATATTGACAATCTTGATGCCATTGCAGTCTGCCCAACATGTGGTGTCCCCGAGAATCTCGAACACATTGCGCTTGAATGTGATGCTTCAGGGGCAAAATTAATTTGGCGACTGACCGAGGAACTCTGGGGCATGAAATACCCCAATTGGCCCCCCCTCAGCTGGGGACTGATCTTGGGTTGTAACCTTGTTAAATTTAAACACTCAAACGGGAAAATTATCCCTGCTATGGGGCGATTATTTGCCATTCTGGTATCCACGGCCTGGCACACAATCTGGAATATCCGGAATGATAAGGTTCTGAAAAACCCACACCGTAACATGACGTGGGATTAGGCCTCTTCGAGGCGGGTGCTGAACCTTTAGGATGGGATACATAGACAAGATGCGGCCCCCAATTCAGGTTTCCTCCCTAGTGATGTTCAGGGCTGGCCTGAAGCCCGCTAGGCCGAGCCCGACCAGGCCAGGCCCTCACCCACGGCTTGAGCAGGCTCAGGGGAAATTATGGTCCAACCTGTTGAATATGGACCAGGTAGAGTTTCGGAGCATACCTATGGTTTGCATAACATTAGAGAGTTGATAAGTTCTAAAAGGACTGCTAGAGACATCACAGAGGCTTTCTGAGAGATATACAATAGTTACGACTCGAATTAAGCAAGAATTGGACTTGAGATCATGCACGTGAGGAAATCAAATTTTCGTCGCAATCTTGGTTACGGTAAAGTTCTTTGACATTTTATTTGAAGTCATTTGGCCCAGGAATGAGCTCAAACCAGCGTGTGCAGAACTTTATAGCGCCACCATCTATAACATGCTATTTATCGATTTATAGCCGGAAATAGCCGATAATAGCATCAATGCTATATAGCTGCATGTGCTAGCCCTGGACCTCGGGCTCTGGAATTTCCAGCAAAAGTTAATAACTGCTATTTAGTTTCAAACACAGCGCCACAAGAGCCGCTAGCCATCAAGTTCCACACTGCAAAAATTCCATCTGATGGCTCGGATGGCTGCATCGCGCTATTATATAAAAAAAAAATTTAAAAAAGTAGTCTACCTAAGGGGCTTGACAGGACCCCTGATTATCTGTAGGTAGGTCTGATCTGGAGTCCGGACAAAATTTTGGATCTAAAGGGTGTAGGTCAGTGTAAAGTCCGGACAAATTGAGGGATGGCTTGGAAGACCTCTGATCGAACGTCCGGACGGTGAGCGGAGGTAAGATCAGAGTCCGGACAGGGTATATCCTTACTCATATTTCCCAATGTGTGTTTAGTGTAGTGGTTGTTTGCTTGCTTTAATGTGGTGTAAATGGCCCCGCACTCCCTTGTTCGGTCCCTTCGGAAGTCAATTAGTTTTCTTTTTAGCTACCTACACCTCACGCTAACAAGTCTTTATAAAATGATCTGCCCTCGGGGCGCAATTTCTTCAAAGTGGGACGTAAAAGCTACGAACGCTATTATATATGTTCCTTAATATCTCTGAGCCACTCTGCAAACACTTCTGCCTAGTAAACACCAAATTCTAGAAGTGGGTATGGACCAAGACACCATCCACTGGCGACTACGATGATTTAGGAGGCTGGGACCCTACTGAATGGATTGCACAAAGGAAGAAATATGAAAAATATGTCTAGTAATATGTATATTGGCATTTTTCGCAATTTTTTGAGGCTCCGCCGATTTTTTGGGATGATTTTGAGGTCAGAGGTAAAGTCCGGACAAAAATTGTCCAACGCGGCGACCAGAGGCAAAATCCGGACAAAAATTTCAAACTGGGCACAACCCAAAGTCCGGACAATTTTTTTTTGAGGGTCAATTTGAGATCTGACCTACCTACGGATAATCAGGGGTCCTGGCTTGACGTACCTCAGAAACACGTTGTTGAGTAATCCTTGAGCGTACCCCTTTGCGGCACGTGGTCGTGCCACCGCGGTGTCTCCGGCCGTGACAAGCCGGATCAAGAACTCTCTCACGTCAACGGATACTGGCCCGAACACAAAGCAGAAATGACTAATAACAGAAAATTGAACTCAGAGAATCTCTTTGGTTCCAGGTGGTGAAACGGGCTCGCCCACGAGGATTCAAGTCAGTAACAAGTTGAAGAACATATCCTTGCTTTTTGATGTATTTCTATATCTTACCCCACTTTCTTTCGATTTATTTTTGCGATGACCAATTCTATATGACGAAATCTTTGTTTGTCCTTGTAGCAAATGTTGGCGGATAGGCAAGTTCCCCAGGGTAGCCAAACCTGACGGTTCAGCAATTACAGATGTTGAGATTCACAACAGATGGCTGAAATCTGTGAATTCCGCACTAGGACGAGATCGAATCCTCACCAATAAAATGAAATTTCATAATCTTGCACTAAATAAAGATCTTGTCCTAAGAACATGGAGTGGTCTACTAATGAATGAAGATACTCTGCCGGACGATTGGACTTACACAGTGGGGGTTTCAGTGGGTATACAGCCATTGAGATTGAATGATCCAAGAAATGGGATAGGATACATTTATTACGGCTGGAGTCCCACACAATGGTACTTGTGCGTAATGGCATTTCCTCCCTGGACAACTTCCCCGGCATTAACTAGATTTATCTGGTAGACCCAGCGGATGATTTTTGGAATGCTTCTGCAGACTGAATTTCATTATCCCAAACGCTCAAAAAAAAAAAAAAAAAAAGGTAAGTATAAGTAGCGTGAGTATAATAATATTAGACATCAATTCACAATTTGCACTATAGTGACTCTCTAATACCTGTGCAACGGGATGAGGAAAGACAATGACAATGACGAATACTATCTTCAATTGAAGTGCTATGTCAGACAGAACCAGAACAAACTTGGATGATGGACAAAGCATGTGACGACTTCGAGGACGTAGTGGCTAGTTTCGCCGCTTCCCGTTGATTACTGGCCAAAAGATTCATCTCGTCGAGCCTGAGGCCCAAGTTTGTGCGGCTGCCTTCCAACTGATAGGCATGAGGATATATGGGACTGGTGTTGGCTTTAAGATGGGTAGAACATAGTCTGTAGTTAACCCCGCGCCGGATGTATGGAGGTCGACCTTATTACGTAAAGTGCGGAGTTTGAAATCCATCTGCAACGCTGGCTGCCCTTCAAACACTCCAGCACCCAAAGCTTGGAGGCAAGACTGGCTATATTTACCCATAAGACAAACCCGTCTCTTCAGAATTGTTGGTTTCACTCGTCTTTGATACAAAATGAGACCGCAGGATCTGTAAGCTGCCGGGCCATCAAATTTCGGCACCGACTTCTCAGCGCCGTGGAGGTGAAACTGGTTGGTATAATTGATTATTCTGAGAACTTCAATGATATTCCAAATGAAAATTGGGCAAGGATGCCCCGGAACCTTTACTTGAACGCTATTAGTCTAAATCATGGCTGCAGCCATGGACATGGCTGGGGCCGTGGCTTTAGACACCAGGTTCTGTGGCTAGAGCCATGTAGATTAGTCTAAATATTAGTGCTATGGCTCAGGCCAGGCCAAAATCCAGACAAAACCCGTGCCCGCAGCCGGAAATTTTTCAAAATACACCATATGGGCCGAAATTTTTTGGCCTGCTGCGAAATCCTGACATTTTTGGCCCGATTTTGTTCAAAATTGAGCTGGCTATCTTCTGCCAATTTCCTGTGAAAGATGGGGTTTTCATAGCAGGTCACGGTTGGAAAATACCGCCCATGCCCTCTTTCGACGCTTATCTTTGCCCAGAGCACGCTACGAAAATGGCAAACCACCAGAAAGTTTCGTACTGAGCCCGCAGGACCGGGGAATTACCGTTTGAATACCACATTCGAAAACAATGCTGCATAGCCGCATTTTATGGAGACCTTTCAGGCCTCAGGTGGAAGACCGAGGGCAGCTACGGAAAATCTGAACAGACAGTTTTATTCGAAATCGCGCTGGCTATCTTCTGCCATTTTCCCATGAAAGATGAGGTTTTCATAACAGGTCACGTTTGAACGGCTCGGAGTTTTCCGTTTGAATACCACATTCGAAAACAATGCTGCATAGGCGCATTTTATGGAGACCTTTCAGGCCTCGGGCGGAAGAACGAGGGCAGCTACGGAGAATCTGAACAAACAGTTTTGTTCAGAATCGAGCTGGCTATCTTCTGCCAATTAGGTAGACGGACCAGAACTGAGGGTGCTATGAGTGTCCTCGTCAAAATGATCGAAAACGGTAAAAAATCGACCGCACCCTAAGTTCCGCAAAGAGCTGTAATATCATATGTGGACTGCACTACTTCCAGCTGCCTATATTATTAGCAGTTTACAGCTCATTGCAGAACTTAGGGCACAGCCCGTTTTTAAAAATTTGTAAGTTTTCACGAGAACAGCGATTGCAAGCTCGATTCTCAACGGTTTTCTCTGGGAATAGGCTCATTCAATTCGCACTGCCATTCCGCAGGGCCCAGTATATTACGATTTTCTCTAAGCATCTCAAAATGATTCACTAGTTCAATTTTCGGTGTTTTCCACTGTCCGACAGCAGAACATGTCCCATAGCAGGTATAGTGCTCTGATTTGCCTGTTCAAAAGATGGTCCAAATATTTTTGACAAAAGACCAGACATTCAGCTGAGGCCACCTCTGTATAGACGACTAGAAAGAGCTACACTGACCTAAACTAACCTCAACAGACCTCCAAAGACCTACTCAGAGCTACGCAGACCTACCCAGAGCTAATCAGACTAAGTCTAGTCACGTAGCCAGAACTATATGCCTAGGTACCTAACCTGAGTCTGAGTCTAGGGGAGGCCGGAACGTAGTGAAGGAGAAGGAGACCGCGTTCCTGGATCTGAAGGCTCGCGCTGATTCTGCGGAGTCATTTGACGAACTCGCGTTGGCTTTCCAAGCCATTGTTCAGCTCTTCCGGGACTACAAATCCAGCGCCCCCACCTCAGCTGCGTTCGCTGCGTTCGACTCGCTTCAGGCACGCCTAGTAAATCATCACGAAATTCCACGCGCGTCCGAGACGTCCACTTCTTTCAGTGCTCTGGTCACGAAGTCAGTAACCAAGCCTGTGGAGTCTCTTCTGGCGCAGGTGCAGTCTCAGCACAAGGCTATTCAGAGCCTCACCAAGATGGTTGAGACGTTGAAGAACACCCCCCCGTCCGTTACACCCTCGTTCGCGGCCGCTGTTGCTGGTGTTTCTCCCGCTCGTCCCGCTCTCAAGCCTAAAGCTGCTCCACTCCCCAGCCCCTCGGATGAACGCATTTTGATACGCTGCGATGGTGAAATCCCAGAAATCCTCGCACTCCCCTACCACCAACTCGTACATCAAGTCAATGCGGCGCTGTCTCCTCTTGGCCTCCCAAAAATCATCTATGCATCTCGTCTCAACAAAAGCAGTGTCTTCCTGGTTCCAGAATCGAAGGACGCCGTATCTGCTCTCGAGAAATCTTGGGTGAACTGGGGTCCGAAGGTTTTCCCCGGTGCTCGAATTGCTCCGCCGGCTATCCACACTCATATCCAGGTGGATGGCATACCCTTCGCTGCTGTCGGGAGCATGGAAAAGCTCAAGCGGGAGCTCCAAGAGCGGAACCCGCTCATCGGTCCCGTTCTCGGTACGCCCACTTGGGTAAATCCGCCCGATAGCGAAGCCAAGGTAGCGTCCAAGATCGCCGCTGGCATTAAGCCGTGTCTGGCGGGTTCCGTTTTCTTCCGCTTGGAGTCTCGGGAGAAGGTGGATATCGCCGTCGCGGGGCGGTGCCTGATTCTAGTGGGCGCGGCTCCTTCTGTTGTTCGAGGTTTCCCGCACCTTCGTGTCACACAATGCTGGGGTTGCCTGAAATTCGGACACGTGAAGGCGAGATGCTCGGTCAAGGATACGAAGTGCGGTGGCTGCGGTGAAGCGGCACATGGCGCAGTTTGTTCATCCAAACCGAAGTGTCTCAACTGCGGGGGGGATCATCGTGCTGACAGTTTCTCTTGCCCGGGTAGGAAGAAAATTGCTGAAACCCTTCGCATGTGCGCTGTCGAGCTCACTGATACTCTTAACGCGTCATCCTCAGTCCCCATCATCCCTCTCCCTGCGCTCCGGCTGCACGAATCCATTTAGATGCTCAACCTGGTGCAAATCAATTCGTGGAAGTCGCGGAACCCGTTGGAAATTCTGGCGGCCTCCGATGACTTCGACATCATTTGCGTCCAAGAACCTCACCAACAAGATATCTCAAACACCCCAGTATGCCTTTATTTACCCTGAAGCTTCAGATTCGCATCGAGTCTCTATCTACGTCAAGCTCGCTTCCGTTCCCGTGGCCAACATCTGCCCCCACCCAGATTTGTCCAAATCCGGTGATATTCTCGTTGTTGACTTCACTTTCGGCGCTGTAAATCTCACGCTGATAAACCTCTACAATGACTGTCTTACTCGGGCAGGTGTAGGTTTGCTCCGTGGTGTCCTGCGATGTCTTGTTCCCGGCTCGAGAATATTCCTTGTCCTCGACTCTAATTCACACCACATACTCTGGGACCTCAAAACTAAGACCCTGACATCAGGAAAAACTGATACAACGACAGAGGTCCATGTAGACCATGTATTTTATGTAGCCTCGTTGCTAGGTACCCCTTTATATGGCATCCATAGCCAAGCGTGAAATCTGTGTAGCCATATGTAGTCACCTGTAGCCAACCGGGAAGCCATGTAGTTGTCTGTGGTGAAGCGGCCGGATACCATTGTCAACTGTGGTGAAGGCGGCCAGCCCCCTTATTGAAGGCCTACCAAAGCTTCGTTCGTGGGGGGGGGGGGGGGATGAGCGGTAAAGAATAACAAAAGATTTACTTGCTGTACTCCCCCTAATTTTAGTTCCCACGTCTCGTAATTGGTTTTTTATTAAGTGCTGGCAAGCGGGATTGAACTCATGACCTCAGCCGGAACATTCTATGTTATTGTTGCAAAGACGACACACAGACAGGTAGACTACAGAAGCATCCAAGGGCATTCCAATGAGACCACCAGATTAGGTCTCTGCAGCTGATTGCAACAGAGGACTTGTACATTTTGAACTCATCTTTCAGCAAAGTATATGTTCCAGTGCAAAGGCATCGTGTAGGACAACCAGCTGGTCAAATTTAATGATAGTGGCAACCCTCCAACTTAATATTAAGTCTCGGAACAATGGATTGAATCATTCTGTGGCCTGAAAGCCAGCTGTGTATGGATCCGAAAGCCAAGCTATATTGTTCAACGAAGAAGAGATGGAGGAGGCGAAGGAACACCTTCGTGAACACCCTCCAACAAGCGCAAGGGGCTATGACCGCCAGGGCTACGCCGACGTCTGTGACTTGGAGAATGATGTTCTATGCCAACTCATCAACCGGTGCATCCGAGACAACGATGCACCTTCAATCTGGTTCTTGACGATCTTAATAGGGCTCTTGAAGCGAGGGAAACCCAAAGACGACCCAAACAACTACAGAACGATTGGTCTAGAAAGCTGCTTTGTGAATTTCGATCATTTCCAAAGAATGTAGATTCATCATGAGTGGCCACAATCAGACTATATGGTTTTCCATCAGGACAAGTACCACCAGGCAGACCGATGCAAACACCTTCAGTGTTGAACTTGGCGATTCTTGGTTCGTATTCTTCAATCCATCGTTTCACAAATGCCATGTGATACTGAGGCTGTCTTTGGAGCCTTCCCTGCACTTCCAAAGAAAGATCGGATGTCTGAGTAGCCCTGCTCTCTCATCTTGGTCTCAGCCTGTTTTCTGCGCTGAGCAGTTTGCCTAGAATGTCCTGTGTAACCTTTTCTCTTTCTCTTTCTTCCAGTCTCTTGCTCTAGCCGACGTTCAGCTTTCTGAGCATCAACCAGGAATTCTGCAAAAGAAGCCAGAGCAGTTTCAGAATTGAGTTCCATGTCTTCTTCATCTTCATTTTCTTCCTGCAGCTCTGTGCATTCTACATCTGGAAGTTCATCACCAAGCAAAGAGTCCCATGAGCCAGGAGTGTCATCTAGAGAGGTGGGCTCCAATTCTGAGAAGGTTTGAGTGGGGGAATCCAATTCCGAAGGTGTTCCTTCTGGTGTTCCCTCTGGAATAGGGGTATTAGTCTGAGATCTCTTCAAAGTGAGAGCCTCTGTGGCCTTTGAGAGATTGTTCAGCCTAGCTTTCTTGCCTTTGCTGACTTTGGGCATGGTGCAGATGGAAGGGAGAGGAGAAGAGGCCAGAAAATACGACGACAATGAGGTTTCCATGAGGAGCCGGAATGGCCGGGACGGTCACGTGATAGATTACATAATCGGTCCAAATCCTCCCTTCCGGTTGACCGAAATCGCACCGGATGGATGGAAAGTGCTGTAGGAACATATTTCCCAAAAAAGGAAAGAAGTGCTTATAACTTTGGACTGGTGTCCTTTTTGAAGATTCTGCTTCCTAGGAAGTGTTAACATTGTCTCAGACACGCCTCAGAATGCAATTCCTTCCACGAAACGATGAAGCACGGCGTCCGCCAGGAAGCCGCCGAGGATAATTTGACCCAGCAGCGGCGTACCGAGGAACAAATTCTTGCAGTCAGAGGGGCGGTGAATGTCGGTGCGCAACAAAGCTGACAATAGCATGACACCGGCAATAGCGACGCTGACATAGAACGGGATGCCTTGGTTGTTCAGCGCGCCTCCGTAGGTCAAGAGACTGAGGAAACCGATGGCAGTCGTCGTCGTGATCGAGATGGTGTATTCCCCGCAGAGTCGGGCGGGGGAATTAATTCCGATGCGAATATCGTCGAGGATGTCCTAAAGTTGCGTCTCAACCTTCGCTCAGATGATTTAATACAGACAAACCTGGTGCTGGTAGACCGTCTCGTAGGTGATCGTCCAGAGGCATGCGCCAAGGTAAATCGGGACGAGGATATTCCATGGCACAGTGCCGTCGGTGCTGAGGTCGGCCCAACCCATGAAGATGCCGACCTTGAACATCAGGCCCTTTGTAAAGCAAGGTAAGCTTGGGTTGAATATCGCAAAGTTGAATACTGACGAGGGGAATAGGTGCGAGATTTATCCAGCGCTAATGAGCCCAGGTGTGTTAGATTATTCATAACAAGATGAATGCATACCTTGCACGTCGGGTAGATTATGTACAGCGGCCAAACCGTCATGGAGGTGTGGAGACTAGCGTCAAGGTTAGTGATTTGGACGTCTGAACGATACAAAACTTACGCAGTTGTGCTCAAAGTCGTCACGGCGAGATACACGCCCAATACTACCTGCATTCCGAAGAAGAGCCAAGCACGTTCGAGCGATATCGCACTCGGGGAAGGGCCCGAGTTTTGGTCCGTTCAACGAGGGCGTCGATATCATAGTCCAAAAGATCATCGATAAGCATGATCTGACAGAACGTGAATCTTACTCCGGGAACCAATCTGAAAACTCACCAAAGATTTGACGCCGAAACACAAGGGGACGTAAAGGGCCGCGCGCAGAAGCGCATCTTGCGCAGACAGATCGGGTTGAGCACGATATACCATCGCAATAGACCAAGCTGGCAAGAGGGGAAAATGAAGAGGTGAGTAATATTGTGGAAAGACATTATCGTCAGACTCACCAGTCGGAAGCCAGACGACCCAGAAACCGATATTGTTGTGCAGGCGGCACAACTCCCAAGCTGCTTGAATCTCAGTCCCCGTGGGGACCGCAAGAAGCTTCGCCGCAGAGGCAGCGAAATTGTTGGTCGTCTTCGAGGTCAATGGAGACGACATATTTCCTGAGTGTGAGTTGGTAAATGGGGTACCAACCTTCACGGTATTGTCTATCTTTTATCTGAACACCCGGAACGGCTTGTTTGAGTACCACAGGCCAAATGGGTGTGCACAGAGTGAGGGCGGTAGACTTGGATGAGGAAGTGCCACAAGAAATGCTTGGGTTTATATACATTTTCGGCCGATCTAACCCAAGCCCTTCGGCACTTCGTGTCCCGTTCCGGCCCGGATGTAAAAATGTCCATGAATTTTCCGCCATTGGATGTTGAATAAATTAAACCCTGTTGCGACACGAATTTGTATTCCACAGACTACAACTTCAGAGGGCACTTCGAACGATTGTGTCCCTCCTGCCAACAGAGGGTGCAATTGTAAGTTCTACCTACCCGGGACTTTTTGGCAGGAGGGGCTGAAGCAGGCTCGGACTGGTTCTGTGTGTTAGTTGGCTCAGCGTGAGCACGAAACACCGCAATATTTTCCCTGGTTGCTATACATCCAGGTGATCGCCCTCGGTCTAGGTGCATGCCACCATGAGTCGGACTGAGTCCAGCTGGCAGTGTCCAATTAGATATTTGAAAATTGGGGGGTGAACCAGTGCAAAATGTGTCACAGTAGCACTGAGAAGATGAGCTAGGACCATTGAGATATACCGAAATTCTTACTTCAACCTAGGTTCTCTAGAGGCAAATTTTTCACCCGAGTTCCACCAGGTTAATTGGACTGTGAAGGGCCACAAGATAAAATTAGGGAATTGCGGGGAGTCGTACAGCATATGGAGGTCACAGTCTTCGTCTAGTAGTAGCAACCAAGATCCTCCCTGATTTTCAGAGATGTCAAAAGTGATCTTGCGGTCGGGTTGCGCACACGGAATATATTGAAGCCCATAAGTACTGCTTAGAGAGTAAGTACATCCCGGACAATTTCACGGAGTTTAAATCCAGACTAAGGTGTGATTCTGCCTGCGGGATGAGTGCAATCAGGGACTTGTTGAGATTGTGGTCAAAGCGTGACGTGGTTGTGTGACTTTGATTTGATCCGGTCAGGTTCAAACTCCGCCCAGCCATCAGCGGTGATGTCGGAGGAGCTTTCAATTAGACATTTGAAAGATTTCTCCGAAAAGTGGGTTTTTTATTGAAAGCCGGGTTTCTCAGTAGAATAAATCCTTGTTGAACTATTTCGACTATTTCCTCCAAAGACTCAAGATAATGCTTCAAGACGGCGCGAGAGCCATCGGGCTTGAAGTATGATCAGATCTGTTGTCCCCTTCAATTGGGGCCAAGTCCTTCACTGCAAGTCATTCCTGCCCAAGAGATATCTCCTGTGTCCTGGATTCAAAAGTATCGAACGAAAACGCAAGAACAGACTAGAACTCGTCCCATGAGTGCTGCAAGACAAGCGGTCTGCCGCCTCGGCACCTCCCCGGGCATCCGGCCGTGGAGAACCCCTGAAAGCAGGGTTTCCAAATAACACCATTTTTTTCATGGGGGTTTCCATTGAAAGCCGGGTTTCTCAGTAGAATAATCCTTTCAACGAGGGAGGATATGGGCTTGAGGGTTCTGATTCGAGAAGATTTTGAGGGGTTGCTGGGATTTACTCTTGCCGTCCTTCGCGGGTGCTCCACTTCGGCGTACATTCTTGTCCGGGGAACGTGGCGGCTTGAAGTCCCAGGAGGGGTCCAGATCTGAGTTTCGAGCTCGAGAGCACATTTCCACGGCTTCAAAGGAGAATGGGAAATGGTGGTGAGAGTCAGGGAGGAAAGACTCAAAGAGAAACGCCGCGCGGGCTTGCCAACATGCACGTGATATGTCTACACAACAACAAACAATGAGCCATCCGCGTTCGGCGCGCGGGCGCGCCGTCTTTGACCGGAACCGATATCCCCCAGCACCTCAGTGCTCTGGTACAGCGCGTCGCGTGAACTGGATGCAGTAGCTATGTGCGCGGCGTGAGCTTGCATACCAGGCGGTTTACCCTTCTTTTTAGAAGGCACCGAGTGGTTGCGAGACAAGTGCCCGGGTTCATTGCAATTAAAGCAAAGGCCCTTGGCAAGCATTTCATTTCGACGCTGTGCAGACATTGGCTCACCGGACTTCTCGGTCTTAGTGGGTACTCCAACCGATGAAGTGCACATCACTCGAAAGAAAGAAATAAAAGGAACTGGATAACGGCACACCGAGAACATAAAGTGAAAGGGCAAACTGCTGTGGAAGATCCATGAGAGCATCGATTGAAATTTCACAGCAAGAGAAAACAGAGCCAGCAAAAAAGCGATTGACAAGGAGTCAAAGGCACAAGGAAAGCAGCACGAAAGACAGCCAAAATGTGAGAACCGAGGACGAAAGAGGAAAGATGGGAGGATGCGGACAGACGCCGAAATAATCCGGGAAGAGGATAGCGAGGAAATCAAGGATGGATTCGATTCTCAAGTATTGACAGAGTCGATTGTATGAGCTATCCTAGGAATTCGAGCCCGTATTTATACAGAAAAGGAATTTGAAATGAAAACGAAAAGCACATGTGAGACACAAGGATTGGCAGGGAGACACCTGGAAAAGGAATAGTCTAGATGATAGGATTTGAAATTTGAGTTGATGGAGAATGGAAAGAACATGTGGAATGGAGGATCGTGGGAGCGAGGGATTTCTCACAACCTGGGACGACCTAGCATTACGGTTAGGACAAAGCTTCATAAGAATTGATTTACTTTTCACCAAACTCTGCAAACGGGGAAGCCCCAAGCGGTCCTGGTGACTGGTTCACTTGATACGCCGCGATCGCTTCCGCGATAAGTTGCGCGTAGGCATCGGTGGCCCCTCCAAAGCGCTTGTCTTCCTGAACGAGGAGGATGATGTCGTCCAAGTTTCGATCTATGATGGAGACATCTGGTTTGGCGTACTTGGACTTCCCACAGATGAGGAAGCGAAGTTCTTGACGAGTGCTCACCACACGCGGACGATGGATGTAGCCCAGCGATTGGAAAAGGGATACTGCAAAATCATCAACAGCCGATTGTGGCGGGAGTGGGGGTATCTTTGTCGTATCACCCCACCGAGGTCTCATCAATCGCGGGAAGTTGAAAAATGAAACTATCGCAGATGATGACGCTCCCTAGAAAAATCGGACCCTTGGGCGCAGGTGGCGTTCCTGGCAAGAATCAGCCAACGGAATATTATGCGCAACAGGTAAAACGCCGGGCCCGAATGACGCTTGGAAATGAAGATACTCTGGAGACCTCAGGGTCCACAATCAATTTTAGGCGTAAAATAGGTTAATTACCGAGTTCAACGACGCGTCAATGTGCAACACGATCCCGTGACTCGTGAACGCGTTGTGTGGTCCTATTGTTGCCATTATATTCGTGACTGTCCGTCCCTACCAGCTCAACAGCCCCTCGAGCATTTACATTGGCCGTTCCAAGCCAGGCGCATGAGGGCGCGCAAGAAACTATCCATGGATTGACAGAGCAAAAAGAACGGAAAACGGACATCGGCCCAATATTGTGTGACATGTATTCAGTGGTTCCACCTTGAGATACGCAGCGTCATTGAGCGCAAGTTTCTTGAGAAAACAACGATCGTGTGTCACATCAGTTTTTTTTTTTCTTCCGCCGTGAGTTTTGGTGGGCGGTTTGCGGGCGGGTATGGATTTAAAAGTCTGTCCTTGAATACCTTTCCTGCTCCTCGTGAGGAGCGGTGGAGCCCCAACAAGCCTGCGACAATGAACACTTTCGTCAGTCGAGTCGAGATTGAAAGCACAGGATTCAAAACATGGAGACAAACGATGATGAAATGTATGGAGAAATGAGTGAGTCGGCGCATGAGGGAGAGGCGAGAGCAGGTTTCCAGGTCAACGACGGGATTTGCCTCAGCCCAAGTGAGTTGTGTGCGAGCGGATGGGTAGTAGGAAGCATAGCCCTAGGGAAGACGCGGTCCAGGTTACGAAGAAGCTGTGTTGGACGGACGGAGGGGCGACATAATTGAGCCATGGCAGCATGAGTTTGGGTATCAGGACGCGGATATCAAAAATTTGTCTTTCGAGCTCGAGAGGAACCTTGAGAGGAACGACGGGGCGCCGGTACTTAGCTGTGCCATGGTACATTCATCGCATTAGGTGGATGCAGTGAGGGATTTAAAGCAGAATATTCTGCGGTCTAGCTGACAAGATGAAACCCGGAGGTGAAAGGCAAGAGGCAACGTGCAGTGCCCATCACTTTGTTCACCAAATATCTGTGCACAGACCATGCCAGTTTCTTCTTTCCTCTCGACCACCATCGTCACCGCCGAACTCCCCACCTTTCTTCCCGTTTTTGCTCAGAGGCCCCGGCCTCATCACCGTACAACATACCATGACAGGAATGCGGAGCCTACCGCCCCAACTGCTCGACCTCATCCTTTCGTTTCTTGACAGCGAGGATCTCTGGGTGCTAGCTCAAGTTTCAAGGGGCTTTCGATGCTTGGCTCTGTCTCTGTTGTTTGCCAGCCACAATCTCTCGGCGTCTCACATTGATTCTGAATCACAGCGGATTTGTTCAGTCCGGCGTGGACTCAAGGCCCGCTGCACTTCCATGTTGGAAAACGGAATGTGTGCTAGATAAACAGAGCTCAGTCGTTGCACGCCTAGAGCGGTAATACGACGTCTAATATTCACCTAGATAAACAGAGTTAGGCAAAATCATAAATAAACATGGAATGTAACTCCATAATAATGATACTCACCTCAGTCGTTGCACGCCTAGAGCGGTAATACAGCGTCTGAGGTGCTGGAGTATTTACTGGGGGTTTTTATCCGAGAGAGGAATGAAAGGGATCAAGGGAACTCGGGCGGCGTCGAGCTGGCTGTCCAGCGCATCTAATTTCCGATGCCCGAGCCCGCCGAGCCCGACCCTGCTTCGCGTGGAATAGGCCATCAGTGCCGAGTCTGTGTGCGGCTCGTTATTCCAACATTCCAGGCCGTATCTGTCTTCGAAGGTGGGCGGTTTATGCTCGCGAGGGTCAAGGATATTCTTCCCAATTCTTTAATGATCGGCGCCTTTTCCCACCCGTTCTAGCTCTCCCCCACGCAGCAGAAGACGTTTTTCGCTGCCCTATCTTTTGCAGACCGGTTGACTCACGTCGAGATCGAGAACTTCTCCAACGACTCCCGTGTTTCGCTCGGGCCACTGCTTGACTTCATCCGCCGACATCCATCTATCCGTAACCTATATCTCGCCCCTAGTTCCATTCCAAGGGTTTCATTTGTCCGGAAATGCCCTCAGATTACCGAGGGTTTAGTCAGCCGGCAGGTTCGGTTTTAATTGGTCTCGCCACCAACTTGCCATCACCCTTGGAATGGCGGGGTTGCCCATTTCGAAAAATCGGTCATTCCCAGGGCTTCAAATTGGCCCGAAACAGCCCCAAATTGCCCAGGGTTTTGGTCTCAAATATGGTCGGATTTAATCGGTTGCGCGACCGATTCGGTCAACCCTGGGAATGGCGGGGTTGCCACTTTTTGGCCTCTGGAAAGGTCAATATCGCGTCCGAGGGGAATCCGAATAGACCAAAATGACCGGAATGATCAGGGCTATCGATTGCTGGTACAATGGCTTGCAGTGAGAGCAATACAGTCACGCGTTTGAAAATGGAATGGATTGCGGTGCAGGCAATGGGGTCACGCGGTTGAAAATGTAGCTGGAAATTTTGCGTTCGCGCCTTCGGTTCCGACCTTAGCTGTAATAATAATAATACTAACCGATGAGGATAGAGCAAGAATCCGCACCATCGACACCGCCGCTCATGCAGGTAGTCGAAAGCTCGCAAATCGCCCTCCCCCTCCCGAAAAGTGGTGGGAAGTGGTTAATCGACTTAATTCTTTTCAAACGGCCGCTAGGCTTGGTTTGCACTGGAATAGAAAATCCAAATATCCATATGCAGACTGACCCGCAACTTTGATGCTTCACGAGGCCTCACAAAAAACACCCGAGGTAATCTCTTCCGGTACACCATCGAAGTTGAAACCATATCATCCATGGTAGCAGGGAGAATGGTGGACCCGGTACGTAACTTAATATCGCATTTAAATCTGTTAACAGACAGTTTTTGTGTTTGGCGGATACGCCTTCATATCCCACGAATCTGATTTCACTTTCAGCGCAAGGATTCAAATTTGTAGTCCACCGAAAACATATTCCTCTCGCTCTTTGCTATGCGACGTCTTTCAATGGCTGTCAGGGTCTCACTGTCCAGAAACTTGGCCTGAATCTACGTCGACCTGTCTTCTCACATGGCCAACTGTGCTCTGCCATGACCAGAGTGCCACATGCAGATAATTTTGAAGTATGAAGATGATTCTTCTCAGCGCATCACTAATATTGTCTAGGAGGAACTTCTGTTGTAATTACAATGCACTGATATCAATGTCAATTATCTGACTTCAGCACGTTTGAAAGAGGGGATGACGACCCGCGGACGTCGGCCGCTTGTATTAATGTAAAAATATGTATTTTGCCCTGTAATTTACATGTAAAATTGAGCGGATGTAATTTCATTGACCAATTTTAGCCAGCACTAACTAGTGTACCAAAAATTGTGGGAGATTTGATTTTTCTGCAGCACACGCAAAAATGGTCGGATCTGAATGGCGACTTGTTTTCTGGAACGCTGGCTAAATTCTGGGTAGGATTTCCCCCAAGACCAGTGGGTTTGGAGCCATATTGAGCGAGCCATGCTCATGCCCAGTCCACATTTTGAAACTATCCAGGCCTGAGCTGCCCCTGAGTGCCCAACCTGTTCGGATGCAATCTATTGTCATTGTCGATTGTTCTTTAGTCGGATTGTCAAGCTGATTGTACAAAGCGTGATGATGTGTGACAATACGTGAGCGCTTTCTTTTCGGCCGGCCATTTTTGACGCGTTTTCGTCGCGCCAACGAAGATCTGGAAAATGTGTCGGCAGTGTTCAAAGGGAACCGAGATACTCGGTACGGGTATCGCAGGGACGCAATTTCCAGGCGTGGCCAGATTTTAGAACGCGTCGCTGCGGGCCTGAGTAGCATTGTCAAGGAAGCCGCGCCCGAAGAGGTAATTTCCGACCAAATGGAGGTTGATGATGGGGGTTTCGACAGTGAAGAGGAGTACTACTACCAGAATTCATTTTGAGGTAGATAATACATGATTTGAAGCTAAATAGGAGCAGTAGTAGAGGAAGAGAGCAAGGCGAAAGACATTTGCCGTCGAATTCTCGGCAATCAGCTGACTAGGCCACGATTTCCGGACCGCGGTTGCCGGTAGCTAGTACTAGGGGCCAACAATCCTCATGTGTCGTCCCAGATCGGGACTGTCTCATCATTCTGGTGTGGCCCTTGTTTCGGGACTCCGTGGCCACACTTCCGAATTCACCGCTACTGTTCCATCAAATGAGTCTTCCATTTCAGCGGGTCATAATTAGTACAATTAGTACATACAATAATACATTGGCCCTCCGGGAATCCCTGAGACTCGGTGCCAATGTCACCCGTTCACTGAGATGCCGAAAAGTATTCTCCGCATCTCAGTACTAGTCCCAACAGGTTTCAGAATATCCAACCACTGACAACCACTGACATGACCTCGAAGTGTCGCATTTCCGTTATTTCGGTGCTCGTCCAAGACTTGGGCAAGGTAGGTAGTAAGGATAAGATGGAAGTACTTATATAATGCTAGGGCCCGTTCCTCCATCAGTTCGCGCGGTGCTCCTCTGTTGCAATTTGCTCAAGAGAGTCGCGAACAAGACTGTAAAGACGATGAATAGAAGCCGATACCATTGCAGCGTACCACATGACAGCGTCGCGACCCATCTCGCTGTCATCCGAGGATTCCTGCATACTGGTAAAGGACCCGGAGGCAACTACTAGCTGGAAGTTCTTGTTCAAGTCGTATGTAGTAATGGTGCCCGTGACTGGAAGAATAAAATTATTGCGATAATTGATGTCCAGAATGTGGGAAGGTACTTGCAGTGGATCCGATTTTTTCGTAAACAAGATTAGATATTTCCAGCCAGGGCAGGCTTGTATACATCGAAGACCGTGAAGTACCTCAAGCTGCGTAAAAGTGGACGAGAAAGCGACCTGGTGGCCGTGAGATGCGGCGAGCTTGTATAGTTGGGAAGTGTTAAAGCTCGCAAAAACGGCAGGTGTACGTGCCAAAAAAGCGACGGCAAGAGTAAATTTTGCACAGAGTGGAATGGCGTCGGCTTCTACAACCTTGAAGAAGATGTAATAATTCAGACTCAAGTGTTCGAGTGTGATTGTACTGTCCGTAATTTCGCGTGGAACAATACTAACCAGCTTCGGAGCGATGAACAGCGGCGCTGGAGGAGAACGGTGAACAGTGGGCGAGCGAACAAAGTCTTCGGTAGTGTTAGACGAAGTGGATACTGGGAAAAAGTAAGGGACGTGTCGGGTGCGCAAGCGAAACCCGTACCATCACGCAAAGGTGCGGTACTTCAACAGAACCTGTGCTACGGGACGCTGTGCAGGGAATATGAGCTGGAGCCGTCGTTCCGCACTATAAGTACGAACGAGCATCAGACGGCCCCGTAGTGCTTGGTTTGTAGTACGGTGTGCGAGATCGAAAAAATGTAGTTCCTCTCGCATGTATTGGAGAGATATCAAGAATCGGCTGTGGTACTTCGATTATAATACATATTTGGAAGGATTCTGTCGATTTAAATTTGCTCTAAGGCTATGTTCAAAAAAGTTATCGGCTTTTGAAACTGGAACTGGCCCTTCCCGCGAACCAAACATGACCAAAGCTACCGCTTTCCGAATCATCATCGGGCGTTGCCCGTCCCCACTCTAAAATTGCACTTCTAATCACGGGAGTGCCACGTTGCGCTACAGCGTTTCCTCCCGACAGTCATCCGCGACTTTGCCCAGGAGCTGGTCGATAATGTCCTTGACCATACAGCCGATGGCATGATACTGCGACATCGCGGAGATCCCGTGGGACCCCCTTCCCGCGAACAGCTTGTGGAGGTAGGGGCCCTCGGGCTTGTATGCCAGAAATGGTGGCCCCGTAGCAGGGTCCACCTTTTCTCCTACGTTGTCCTTTGCCCCGCCACGGTCCAAACATTTTTTACTCTCGTCGACACCTCTCCGTCCACTATTCTGGCGTTGATGCAAACCCTTGATCTACGATTCGACTGGGAGAATACCCAGCTCTTGACCGAGGGGCAGATGCTCCGGCTGCGCGAGAGCGCCAGACTTTGGGACCTTCGCATTCAAATGCCCGACCCAGGGCTCGCAGCGCTCGAAGGAGACGACCACTATTCATTGGAATGCCTGGCCTCGTTGGAACGCCATGCCTCGATGTTGGGTGCCGCTGTCCCTTAAATCACCTCACTCAGGATGGAGTTCGACAGCCTTCCAATCAATTCGTTGATTGCGGTCGTGTCGTCCTTCCCTCGCTTGGAAACGCTGGCGATTTCTGGGGAAGAAGTACTCGAAGCGGATGCCCCCGCATGTCGTCGTCCACTTTCGACCTTCATTCGCACCTTAATCTACACAATCCATGGCCAAGGAGGCGACCAATTCTTTACTTATCTGCTGTCGGTTCCAAATCCCCCTTCCCCCGAAATCGTCGAACTAGAGGTCAGGCAATCACAGACTGATGACGCTATTCCGAGCTACTTTCGTCATTCCGGAGGGAGAATTCGGGCCTGCTACTCGGACCTGGTCAGCTCCTGCATTGCGCTGGCCGGGAATTTTGAATTAACCGTAGTCCCTAAGGAACCGCCTCCACTGTTGAAGTTGCCCTCAGGTCCACCCCGAACCTCAGAAGCCTATATGTTACCGGAGACAATATGCCTATCCTGGACTACATCTCAGCAGTGACGTCAAAGAAACTGAGTCTGCTGCAGATTTGCCAAGGAAGAGTAGTCCGGGAAGATTATATCCCATCTGAGCCCTGGACCGAAATCGACACACTTCTCGCAGATCCGCGCTTCAGCTGTCTGACCTTTTTCAAGGTCTATGGGCAACATTGCATATTTAACCACCAGTCGGGGCTGTTCGAAATTCGCCACATTGACCTTACTGGCTCCCCGAATGTTGGAGCGGCTATGCCCTTGGCTACTCAAAGAGGATTATAGCGAATGCAAGAGATGGGTATTTTCGATCCGGAGTCACGCCTTATGTATGGCACTCCCGTATGTGTTTTCTGCCTACAAAACCAATCGGTGATATGGATTCCGATCTCATAGGTTCCACCTTTCGGATATCGTCTTTTAAATCGGAGTTTACTAGGCTTTTTTGTGTTTTTATTCCGTTATTGTCCATCACCATTGGCACAAATATCGATTGATTCAAGATTGATTAGACTTGTGTCCTTTGCCGATGATCGGAATACAATAAAGCGGGTAGGGCCGACAAGAGGTTAACTTGAAGCAACGGCTTTCGGGTCCATCGTACTTAGGAGATACAGTCGAAGCTCGTATTAGTGAGATAATGACTACTGTAAGGTTGATCGGGCATCGGGAGGCCCCCGGACACTACCTATAATACCTGTCCGCTTTTCCCAAAAATTTTCACTGTTTTACTCTATGAAATCCGGCCCTCGGTCGCTGTTTTACTCTATTTCGGACGAACTGTTGGTAAAATACCATTTCCACGCTGCAGGGTCCATTTTTTCGCTCCCAGCCTGCCGCAGGCGCTTTCCGGCTCCCCCTCGTGCCCCTCCATGCAGCAGTGAATCTAACTGCGTCATTGCTGAACCTTTAGGTTTGGCTACCCAGGGGAACATGGATTTCGGTAACTTTTGCTACATGTACAAACAAAGATTTAGTCAGGCAACATTGGTCATGGCGAAATAAAATCGTAAGAAAATGGGACAAGACCTGGGAGTAAATCAAAATGCAAGGGCATGTATTTCAACTTCTTACTGGCTTGAATCCTGGTGTATCTTCCCGTTTCATTCACAGAAGGCCCAGAAATTCTCCCAGTTCAATTTTGGTCATTAGTCATTCCTGCTTTATAATTGGGCTACTATCCCTTAGTTAGTCATTTCTGCTTAATAATGTTCGCTCGTTCCTTGTACTTGATGCAACCTCGACGCGACGCACGTCTCTGCCAGTGTCAAAAGCATCTTGGATCCTCTTGGATCCCTCCTCAAAATTGATGGGCATCCATTGGGGTGCGGCCTCCGAGATTTATCTGAGGGTGAGTTGACTTTTCACTTTGGTGCCTCATAACCTTTGAAAAGCTGTAGGGCTTCATGATTGGTAGTTCATCACTGCACTGGTATTTGTTTTAACACCAACATTTACAGTACACATGTAGCAGCTCTAGTTACTGATCACTATTATTTGGGCCATGAACCAGCGCATCAGAATTGGAGCCTCGTACCAAATTTACTTCCAATGTAGTTGCGCCGGTGACCTGGTCAGGATAAAAAACACGGGGGATCCTACATTGGCCAGTATTGACAGAAATCATGGCTCAAGGACCTTCAATGAATGTGTCCTGGAGAATATCCGAGGCTGACATAGTGGTCCGGCGCTGTCGGCACGTTGATTTATTGATCGGCATGGCCTTGAATGGTCAGCTGCCCCCTTCCCGTAAAACACATGAGGTACGAGTAATTTTTGTTGTAGCGTCTGTTTATAAGAGACTACCCTGCCCGAGGCTTTGAGCAAGGTCTCACTGATCCGCACTCAGGGGAAACACTCCCCGGTGCTGAGTATATACAAGGGTGGTTCTTCTTGCCTCCACTGTTCCCTGTCGACCCACAGAGTAGGTGCAACGATGAGCATTTCACCAATTCAGCATTGATGGGGTGGATTTACTCAGTAGGAAAGGATAGGTAGCTCCGCACTCCACTGTCGGCCCACAGGCGGGGCAGTGGGAGAGGTGGCATCAGCTCGTTAAAACTCCGACCTGCTGCCAGACCCGCCCCGAGATTTAATCCCAGCCCATTTGCAAATTTGTCGGACTTTCCATATCCGGATTCCCATTCTTTCACGAATGGTCAAATATTCATCTTTGCTCATATTTTGCAAGGGAACATGAAATAATTCCTAAAGGTTCAGCACCCGCCTCGGAGAGGCCTAATCCCATGTCATTTTTTACGTGTTGAAAGATATTGCGCCGCGGTCCTAGCTATAATATCTGGCTAGAGACAGCCTTGAATAACAAGGATAATTAGAACAAGTTACCTGCTCGTATACGCAGAGACTAAGATAATTTAATTCATCAACGGTTTCTGCGTCCTTGAAGCTCTCGTGCTTTCCTGACACGGAACCGTATCTGTAAATTCCGAGAACCTCGCCCAAATAAAGGTGAACTGCCGACCGCATGATAACGAGCGATCCGAGTCGAATCGGTGTGACCCCATCGACGCCGCGGCACCTGAGCTTAGGAACTGTGGACCTGTCAGTCTCATATCCTAGAAATGTACAAATCAATCGGACTTGCCACGAAGATCGGAGAGAGCAACATCGAGTCGACAGCCTTCCTTCCACTCAACCGCGGGGCCGCTCACAATCCACCGACGATACCGTGCTTTTTGGAAGGCTGTATCAGTGCTCAACCCCTCGCTTTGTTGTATGCCTTCCTTCAACTGATGAGCAGCGTGGTTCAAAGAAAACTCGCCGCCCAAATATTTAACGTTTATGTTTGGTTTCCGAGTTTGTTCAGGATGGACTCGACTTATAGCGCAATGACGCAGTGGGTGTCCGACGGACGGTTCGTGACTTTGAATAGGATGTGCGAAGTGCTCTTAAACTATCTATGGGGACGGGCACCGCCGTTGATCGATCCGGCAGCTTTGTCCCTAGTAGGTACCCTGTGAACCGTTCGCCGCTTCTAAATTTAAAGTCTACTTACCATTTCAAAACTCCATGCTAGTGCGCAAATTGCACGAAAATTACCCTCCCATCCTTACTCTTAGCTCCATGAAAGTTTACTCAGGATTCTTTGCTCCCTGCTCGGCACTATCCAACATCTCATCAGTCTCTATAAATGGAACACAGTAGTCGGGTGGAGCATCCCGGTGGAGGCATGGCACGGATGGCATCGTGTGGAGCTCGGGAACTTTCGGATCAAGTTTGTCTCTAGTCAAAGGTGTTCAATTGTAACATAGACTAGCAGTAACCCGTGCTACGCTATGGTCTTGAACATACCACCACAAAAAGACTTAGATTTCTGCACCAGATAAGCAAAAGAAAAGTAGTAAGTATTGGTACATGGTTTCTCTTCTTCAAAATAATTGCTGAACCTTTAGGTTTGGCTACCCAGGAAAACATCGATTTTGCGTATCAGTTTTTGATCAGTTTGTCATGCAGAATTGGTCATCACAAGAAAAATTGAAAAGCAAGTGGGGAAAGAGAAAATAAGCAATGAAAATGGGAATATATTTTTCCAACCTTCCTTCTACTTCGAATTCCTGCGTGCTAGCTCGTTTCATTCACAGAAGGCAATGCAATTCTCTCAAGTTCAATTTTGGTCATTAGTCATTTCTGCTTGATGTTCAGGTCAGCATCTGTTGACGTGGGACTTTCGGACAACATCCGAAATTCGGACGTTCGGACGCGGAGAGTGACTGGCGATATTTCCGAGTCTCCGGCGACATCTTTGCTTGCTACTCCTAGTCTTCATGTTGGTTCTTGCTACCTTCTAGACTCGTCACCAGTCCGCTTTACCTTTGAGGTGCTCCAAGCAGTTTGCCGCAGGCAGACTGGTACATCTCGGAATGATCAATTGTGCTGCACGCGGAGTTTGAACTTTTTTCTTCTGCCCTGTTCTGACCTCAATTTACATCGAATATCTGGACTCAAAATGGCGGAAGGAGTCTAATGGCCAATGACTTGAAATCTGTCTCCTTACAGTAGAATTTCCGCTAGGCTTCTCAGGACAGTGCACAAAACCTTCAAGTTTACTTGGGAATTGATGGCAGCCACGAAAGTGATTTGATGGCCATGATCGGCCCCACTCAAAATTTCAAACTCCTCAGGGGCTTGACCTGAGTTGTAAGGTAGACCCCATCCACCCCCGACAAACGTCACGTGTACTTTCCTATTTCGGAGCGTTGACTCCAATAAAGCTATAAAATAATCCATAGGTCCTATTGAGTCAAATCCTTCGACCACATTGAAGATAATGTTCTTATCTTGTGTTTGCTTTAAAGAAACCATGTGATAAGCACCCATTTGCACTCAGAGTTAGCCCGACTGTCCACAGACCCCAAATTGGCACGGATTGATGGGGCTGATTGATGCTCGCAGTGTTCGATGAACTACTTTGTCCACAAGGACCGTGAAGGCCTAGATGTTTATTTGCAAGTTCTTTACATGTATATCTACAATCTGGTCGGAGGGATTTTCCCTGGACCTAATGGTTGCTCTGATATCCCTTCATTCACCCGATATGGAGGTTTCACGTGACGTTTGTCGAGGGTGGATGGGGCCTACCTTACCAGTCTGCCTGCGTTAAAGTGCTTGCACTAAGAATTGCCGCAGTAGCAGACTAGCTACCTTCTGTGATGTGCCCATCTCTCCTAGTCTGGTGATATTTCAGAGTCTCCAGGGACACACAACTCAATATCTTTGCTTTCTCCTCCATGTCGTTTCTTGCTACGTTCTCTGATGTGCTCATCTCTACTAGTATCTCCTAGACAGACACCTCAACTGACCATATGATGGTTGTGCTGCAAGCTCTTATGGTGTTTCCCTGGATGGGTGGTCTATCTGGGCTCCGTCCGTACTTACAGGTGTCTATGACTGCCTCTCTGGTCTCTGGCTTGGTGTCTGACATGTACTGGCTCAACTTTTGTTTGGAACTCTAGCTTCGTGCATCTAAGTTGTGGGGGCTCAGTGTGTCCATATACATGAGATGGGGAATTCATTGTTCTACCCACTACCGAGATACAAGTCATTCTCGTTGGGCCCCCTCAGACGAGGCTGAATATTTATGATAATATCCCTGTCCACACCTACCGTCTTTGCTATGTTATGAGCCCAAATATTTATCTTGTATCTTGTAGTAACACATTATAGTAGCACATTATAATTAATGTTTCATCATCAGAAGCAAGAGGCGAGCAGTAAACGATCAAAGTGAAGTCACAGTTCACTGGCACATCCACCCAAAGGTTCAGCACCCGCCTCGAAGAGGCCTAATCCCAGTCATTGCAATTGTGTTGAACTAGCAAAAAAAAAGAAAAACTACGGTTGAGCGGCAGATCATCTGCTGACTAATCGGCGGCTCATCTGCAGATGAGCTGTAGATGATTTTCAGCTGAGCTGAAATGAAGGCTTTCGGCAGCAGTTTCGGCACGGGCTAAAACGATAAGATTCAGCCATCATTTCGGTTGTGACTAAACAGTATTCAAATTACAGCCCTTTGCAGAACCTAGGGCACAGCCCTTTTTTTTTTTTTTTGATCAGTTTTCACCAGAACAGCTGGTGTGGGTCCAGATCTCAACAGATTCCCTTCGGAATATGCTAATTCGATTTGTGTGGTAAACCCGGAGTGCATGGCATCTTACAATTTTTACTGAGCACCCTGAAATCATTTACTAGGTCAGATTGGAGTGTTTTTAGCTGTCTGAGAGCAGAACATGCCGCAAAGTAGCTGTAGTGCTCGGATTGACCTAGATTTTTAATACAATGCACTTATGGGTATTCTGGAGGGCTGGAAACACCGGGATAGTGATGCCCCAGCTGTCCTGCCTGGAAATGTCCCAAAATATGCTTACCTGAGACCCCCACACCACGTATTTTGATTACGAGTCTATTGAGCATATTTTGAAGGTAAACAGACCAGAACAGAGGGCGCTATGAGTGTCCTCGTCAAAACGATTGAAAACAGAAAAAAATCGACTGCGCCCTAAGTTCTGAAAAGAGCTGTAAACACTCCTGTGATGGCCTGGCAAGTGTCATTGAATTCCCTTCTCTTCTCCCCCTTTTGAATTCTTTTTTTGTGTTTGTCCCCATTGGGACCAACAGTAGGGGTGCTCAATTCTTAGTTCAGTTTGTTTGTTCGTCGGATTTAATATTATTCACGGCATCTGATTGGTCAACTTAATATTTAAAACAACGGACGAACTGCACGAACTAAGAATATTGAGCACCCCTAGTTACCTTGAAATAAGTAGAAACCCGGAGAATATCAATCCGAGTCTCTGACATCAATCGCTTCGTCTCGATCTTGCCAGCGCATACGAAACTTGGCTCTCTCCTCCATGTCCTCCCTTGCTATCTTCTGCAATTTGCCTGTCTCCACTGGACTTGATGGCCGTGCTGTACGCTCTTGTGTTATAACCGGATCACACTGTCCTCTTTGCGGTTTTCAAGTGATCTGAGTGCTCTAAGCGCCCCTGGCGGCCACTGGCATCTATTGTTTCGCTGGATAAAAATGATGAGATAATGCTGC
This sequence comes from Mycena galericulata, assembly GCA_029289565.1. Lineage (NCBI taxonomy): Eukaryota > Fungi > Basidiomycota > Agaricomycetes > Agaricales > Mycenaceae > Mycena > Mycena galericulata. Next base: position 53,879 of record JARKIA010000458.1, read on the forward strand.
AAAGTCCTAAAGGTTCAGCTACCACCTTGGAGAGGCCTAATCCAAGTCATTAAAATTCTGGCCAGATTCCATGACCACTTGAACTTGGCGACCAACTCTTTGGTTTGCATCTACTTACTGAGAGTCTACAGCTTATTCCGGGTGCGACCAACCCATTCTATGAATCGTCAGTTCCACAGCACACTGAATATACGCCCGGGTTCATGCGGGAGAGAAGCCGGATGGCTCCGGTGCTGACACAAAGTCGCTGACCCACTTTTCCCGTGACTTTTCGCCTCAAAAGGAAGAAAAGCATGACCTGATCATGTGCTCTCTCGTGACCTTTGTGTTTTAATGTATAGCCTTAGGATATGATGCCATCAATTACAGACTAGGCGGTAACGCAAAATCTGGTGAAACAGAGGCCCGTTATGCGTTACGCGGGGCAAAAACTGAAACGAAACGGCAGCTGCGTTACACGTTACGTTTCAGTCACCACTGCCAGTGTTGGCGCATGCCGCATCACGTGCCTACCGGAGCCGGTATGACATTGACAGCGCGAGAGATTTTGAGTTCCAAATCTGGACAAGGTCAGTTTAATTCACACGTCCAAGCCACGTCATCGCTCTCGAGCGCCCACCGCCTGCTCAAATTCCAAGTCAATTGCCGCTTTGTGGATCATGCCAACCCCGTGAGGAGCTGCGAGCATCTACTGCGCTTTTAGAGTTCTCATCCCTTCGCAGCATTGGTGCTTTGGCCGGACCGTTGCACTGCATCGTCCTGTGTGTCTGCGCAGTGCAATTCGCGTGTGCTGCAAACTACGGATATCTCTGGCTGTTATTCGGTGTTTGCTATGCATACCTCCTCCGGAAACTCGATGGAACTTCGCAGCTGCCCACAACCGGACCAGAAATACGGTAAAAATTATTCACTCGGTAAGGATCGCTCCGACTTGGTATATACTGCTTGCTCAAGCGTCCCACAGGGTTGGTTCAATCCTATGGTTTTCCATGACATACTGGTCCCTCTACGTGTCCCACTGCTCCCTACCAAAAAACACCAGTTTTGAACTGTGGATTCGGCCCAGAAAGAGCTGATAAAATCAGGAGACCCCATTTTTATCAACGAGACCTCGACTGCAAATTTCACCTCTCGGCTTGCACGAATTTGGGTACAGACGCAGATACCGTTACTTTTTCCGATATCGTCGTTCAACCGGCGTTCTCCGCGACCCCGATTCAACTCGTGATAATAATTGTCAGGCGAGCTTTTCTGTCCACAGTCTCTGGCTTCCGCTCTTGCTCTTGCTTGCTTTTCCGGCGCTGGACTTCGGATTGTTTCATACTCTACCAGCTCATCATTGAACCGCCGGCTCATTCAGACCCACCTGCGGTGGTCGCGACTGCGATGCTCATCCCGCTTTCAGAGGTCTGGCGGGGCGATTCCGTGTCGTTTTTGTTTCTTCTGGGTTTCGGCCCGAGAGCGCTCGCTACGGGGGAGGCATTGCCACTTCTCCACTCAGTTATTCCTCCATTTGAATACACGCAGGACCCACTCACCACCCAAACATTACAGTCATTCCATGGTCCTTGCATCAACTTTTGAACATCCCGCGTTTCCGGCGTACAGTTGAATGGCTCACAATGCATAAGACCGGTGGACACCCAAACCCTACGCATTATGAACAATATGCATTGCTGGGTTTGTCACAGTAGTGTGACATGTTCAATATTTCAACCTTTGTGTGGAGATTTCAAGTGTCAAATTGACTGATATCATACGTAACTGTATGCAAGGCAGGCTAGCTACATAATTTTCAAGTTTTCCAGCCTTAATGGTTTTTTCAGCTTGCATAGATACATTACCAACCATGACATAATTATCTCAAAATGGTCCACAGCCATGATTAATGAGCCGGATTTTGAAGGCTAGTGAATTGATGGCTCATCACTTTGTGGTGGCTATGCTAGGTTAGGGTCAGATCAGATGGCTGTGCTGCTGGCGTTGAACAGTTGAACCGTGACTTATCTGCTGCTTTCCGCGGTGCTTCAGCAGGCTTCAGCAGTTAGTTGCATCGGTCAGCAGCAGTTTTTTGGGGGGCTTGCTCCCTTATTCTTATAACTGGACCCGAAAATGCTATGGCTGTGCTAATTGCGTTGATGGATTGCTTGATGGTCGTGCCGTGGGAACATCAAATCAATCGACTAAAATCCTGGAAATAATCGAGAGGGATTAAATAGGCGAAACATAACCATGATCCAACACACGAATGTGGGAATCCCGGCTGCCAAAAAAGAGTGACTGTTCAACTTCGTGTTCGACAATTTCTGTATTCCACGAAACAGAGGTGACAGGAAAATGATTCATCTGGTCAACATCTGGTGTGTACCGGAAGAGTTGCCAGCATCGGTATCGAGCCAAAAATTCTGATTTTCGCTGAGGAGAGAGTGTCAGTAGGCGACTTCGGAGATCATCTCTGGCGACAACGGGTGAGTAGATGCATGAGCGAGTGGTCCGGTGAACCAACCCGGTGCACCTAAAGTACCACAAGAACAGCTTATCGTCCGAAGTTCAACAATTCAGTTGCTAATAGGGGACGAGGTCAGTTGCTAATAGATTGAGATTTAGAGTGTCGCAAAATCCCTTTTGAGTTATAAGCAAAGATAAGGGCTTTTCGAGCCTTATAGAGCCTTATAGAGTAGGTTCAACTCCTCCGGTGCGTACATCACTAATCTTGGATTTGCAATACAATCTGACAGAGGTCGCTTTGGATTATAAGCAAAGATAGGGCCTTATGAAGGGCTATAAGTACCTATAAGTATGGCTGCGTCCCCATAAGGCTCGAAATGCCCCTATCTTGGCTTATAACTGCTTATAACTGAAAAGGGATTTTTGCGACAAGGGCGCACATAAGAAAGAGTGGTGTGGTCGTAGCTGGGCCGATTTTGGATCATCAATTATGTGGAAGTATAAAGCAAAATTCGGCACGAGGACCTAGAGTAGCGCTTTCCAGAGAGACCTATAATTTCGCAGAAAATGGGATCGGGTTAATGTAAGGTCGACAAACAGCGCGGGCAGGAACCATACCACTTCTGGGAATTGGGCACTATCTGAGAACTAAGGAAGTATGTTCCTTGTTCGCTCACCATCTTGAAGAGCGCGATTGTGCTCGCAACGCGCTGAGAACCAATTATTATCCAAAAAAAAAAGTTCGGATGCCGACGACGCAGAATAGATGACATGATATTCTTGCACCGGCCAGTAGTGGTGTTGACTGCGAGATGTATGTTTAAGGCGGGGAATGTTTAGGTAGAACACACTGAGTTGAAGGGACATCCGAGTCCGGTTGTCGCATCTCCGGGATCAATGAAGTGCAAGGGATTCATATCATGAGAAAGGAACGGATCATATGCACGTTCAAAATCCGCAAACCATCTGGGTATCGCGCCTCCAGATGAACTCTCCCACATCTCGGAGCAGATCTTGAGTCAGATGTAGTGAGAGCCAAGCTGGGTGATTTTGTACGGAGAACCACATACCGGGCATCAGGTCACTATCAATGGTGTTAGTGCGCCAGACTTGTGCATCGCGTCGGACATTTTCCGACCAGCATGTTGTGAATACCTGGATTAAGTACCCGGACGCGGCAATGGGTTCGTCTGCGCCGCTGTAGTCAGGGAAGTGATTTGCGAGCGGAGATCGCGTCAGTTTCGCGGCCAACAAGTCCATCTTGTTCATGACGAGGGCCTAAGAGTGCGATATGCTCAAGTTACGAATACGATAGATGTACCGAACACACCATTGCAGCATGACGGAGGCATGGATGCATACAGAGGTCCTCGAACTCCTTCAGTGTCTCTTTCATGCTGTTCTGATAACGCGGTGAGCTCCCTCACAAGAACATAAGGGGCAGATCCTGAACCTTTTCGTTCCCATCCTCAGAGATAATAACTTGGTCATAGCTGCTCAGATCCACGAGAAAGACGATCGCCCTGGCCTCAAGGAAGAAACTGATCCATTTCCGCCGGAGGCCAATATCCCGGTGAGGGTCGCATTTAGTGTATGTTCATAGCCAAGCTGACCCCTGATTGAATGGTCGAAAGCAGTATCCGTCACTGAGGGAGATGGTAATTTATATCGCAGGATATCGGCGTCCGTCGGTGTATAGGAGGGATCCGCAATGCGGTTGATGGAGTCCATGAAGTAAGGGAATGATCCGCGAGATCGAGGTCCAGCCAAGTCATTACATTTGACGAGATTCTGAGATCTCAATTCAAGTCACATTACAGTATTTCCCATTGGTTGAATGCTAACAGATTTGTCAAAATGTGAGAGTACTGCCCTGGATGTAACGGCAAATTAACAAAGTGTACAACCATTGACCGGCCTCCCCCTTTGCTATATTTTTCGTTGTCTGACAACATGATAAACATAGATGCCGCTCTCAATGTGATAGTCAATAACGAGCGTCAACGGTATGAACTGTGAGCTGTGATTTACGAGGGAGACTTGCACTTTACCTGTAGGATTATAGATCCGGACGGGTCTTCATGGTACCATGACGGGATCGAACCACGGCGGAAGGCAGAGCGCTATATTCATTCCAAAAGGTCGGACTATTTGTCTACATGTGTGAGAGAGGATATCACGCGAGACGTGGTAGGGGTTATATACTCTATGGCCAATGATTGAATATCTTCCTGATCCTCACTTGATTGGTGATGCTCCCGACTCTGACCTGCTTTGCATGGAGAGCCCACAGAATTATTAGTCTGAAGTAGATGAAGAGACGAAGCTACCGCCGGCCGGGTGCCCGACTATTCGGTTGATCAGAATCCAAGTTGACTTTATTTGGTTGTGAAGACGCGACACGTACGGTCACGTGGTGTGCCGCCTTCGTGAAATTTCTCAATTTTGAGCGCGGTATTACTTAGTGGGATAGTGATGATATGATATGTGGTACCGACTAAACAAATATAGTTTTAAAAAATAAGTTCGAGGACATGCCGGGCAACGCCACGGCCTTCACCCCAAGTAGTGTAAGTCGTTACAAGATGTACTCGGTGCCACCAAAAGTAACCCGGACATCTTAATCCGGTGTTTTCCGATGAGAAACAAGCTTTTTGCAGAGGGTAACTGACCTTAGAAGGTCAATTACAGCCGTTTGCAGAACTTAGGGCGCGGCGTGTTTTTTTTATTTTTATAAGTTTTCACGAGAACAGCGATTGCGGGATCATTTCTCAACCGTTTGCCCTGAAAATAGGCTCATTCGATTTGCACGGAAAGGGCGGAGGGCCTCGTTTCCTAGGTTTTTTTATGGGCACCGAAAATCTCCTTTGTGGGATAGATTCCCGTGTTTTTCAGTGGTTGAGTGGAGAACACTTCCCATGAGACCTATTTTGCTCCGATCAACCTAGATTTTTATTATGATGGACTTCGACATATTTCGGAGGGCCTGAAACACCGGGATAGTGAATGTGAACACTGGTTCGAATCTACCATACACTTTGGGATCAACAATATGAAAGGAATGTATCTATGAACTGTATATTTGAAGTATTGATCCCATTCAAAATACCGGTATTTCAGGCCCTCCATAATATGTCAAACTCCACCATAATAAAAATCTAGGTCAATCGGAGCAAAATAGGTCCCATGGGACGTGTTCTCTGCTCAACCACTGAAAAACACGGGAATCTATCCCAAAAAGGAGATTTTCGGTACCCACAAAAACAACTAGGAGACGGGGCCCTCCGCCCTTTCCGTGCAAATCGAATGAGCCTATTTCCAGGGCAAACGGTTGAGAAATGATCCCGCAATCGCTGTTCTCGTGAAAACTTACAAAAATAAAAAAAACACGCCGCGCCCTAAGTTCGGAATGCGGAGCGGCTCGTGCGGGGTGAGTTAAACCCAGAATCCGACTCGTATGACGACTCGGACACTCCTCGAATCCCGAAGAAGCCAACGTGGAAGCCCATAACTCTCGCGCTATTGTTCGGTGGGGCCGAGAAACCGTGCGCACGCAAGCCATCTGCACGGGTCATGCAAGAGGAAGAGATCTTGATGCAGGCACTGGCAGACGAAGAGGAGGATGCGCATCCCGACGACGGCACCATTGAGATCTACTCGGATGAGGAATATCAGTAGATTTACAGCCGTTTGCAGAACTTAGGGCGCAGCGTGTTTTTTTTTTTTTTTGGTAAGTTTTCACGAGAACAGCGATTGCGGGATCATTTCTCAACCATTTGCCCTGGAAATTGGCTCATTCAATTTGCACAGAAAGAGCGGAGGGCCTCATGTCCTAGGATTTTTTATAGGCACCGAAAATTTCCTTTTTGGGATAGATTCCCGTGTTTTTCAGTGGTTGAGCGGAGAACACGTCCCATGGGATCTATTTTGCTCCGATTGACCTAGATTTTTGTTACGGTGGATTTGGACATATTTCGAAGGGCCTGATATACCGGGATAGTAGATGTGAATACTGGTTCGAATCTACCATACACTTTGGGATCAACAATATGAAAGGAATGTATCTATGAACTGCATATTTGAAGTATTGATCCCATTCAAAATACCGGTATTTCAGGCCCTCCAGAATATGTACAAGTCCACCATAACAAAAATATAGGTCAATCGGAGCAAAATAGGTCCCATGGGACGTGTTCTCCGCTCAACCACTGAAAAACACGGGAATCTATCCCAAAAAGGAAATTTTCGGTGCCTATAAAAAATCCTAGGACATGAGGCCCTCCACCCTTTCTGTGCGAATCGAATGAGCCAATTTCCAGGGCAAATGGTTGAGAAATGATCCCACAATCGCTGTTCTCGTGAAAACCTACCAAAAAAAAAAAAAACACGCCGCGCCCTAAGTTCCGCAAACGGCTGTAAAGCTTAAATTTATTGTTTTTGATACCGCCTGGATGCGTGGGAAAAATAAGCCATGGCCTTGGAGGTACCCTTGGCCAAGGCCTTACCCTTAACCAAGGCCTTAGAGATCCTGAGACCTCCACCCAAGGCCTTATGGGCGGTCACTGACTTCCGCACATTTCCCTGAATTTCATTACATCAAATGACGCAAAGGATGATCTCTATTACAGTGTAAGTGCCAGAAAAACGAGATGATCAATTCGGCTCACGGCACAATTCCTTCTGCGCTGAAGGAGCCGCAGTAAAGGAGCATGGAGCGCGAGTCATTGTCGAGCAGTGCACGGAGGTACGGGATGTCGAAATCGTCAAGGGTACGGAGGATTAAATGTGCCTTGTCAGTCTTTTTGCGGTGCTCGCATCTGCGGAGCAGTGTGAGAAGCCAACGAAAAGCCACGAGAAACAAAGACATACTGCACAGACGATCTGCCGAATTCATCCAGCCGCATCTCCAGCTTGCCCTTGCCAAAGGAGCGATAGGTTCAGCACCTACGAGCTTCGGCGGTTACGACGGCAATGGGAAAACGACGCGTTGGGATTCAGCACCCAAGAAGGCCACAAATGAGACTCGAGAGCGAGGTATGAGAGCAAGGTAGCAGTAAAGCACAGTGGTTCGAGCATCGGGGGCCAATACTATTGAGAATGTTGCTTCTGTAGAACCGTAGAAGAACAAACTGAATTATTACTGCACTAATTACAACCTTATATACTGTACAAAATGTCTAGAACCTTCTGAACACATTACTAACAAATGGCGGGCTTGGTAAGTTCAACCTCGGGATGAATAAGCACACCACGGACGGATCATAAATCCTCGGTGATGGCAGCCTGTATGTCCAACAACTCTCTGACGTCGACGCCGAGGGTAGGAAAGAAAGTAAATTCGGGTGGAGGGGGGCTGAGCCGCCCTTAGGCGTTTAAAGACTGGGGGTGGGCAACACAGCACTCGTACCCAAAGTGGGACTTGTTATTAACTTATTCCAGGCGTCGATGAACCACGACGCGTGGGCCGCCTCTTGGAAGACGAGGACAGCGGTGGCGTCGTCGGGGCCCCTGCGCGATGTGAAGGGGGCGTTGCGCATAGTGGGTTGCCCGATGATGTTGTTGATCAGCTGGAGGGGGTGCGGTTCCAGGTCTTCTCCCAGTCCATGGGCCCGACTCGCATCCCTCTGTCAGTCCTCTATCGATCCCAAAATTTTGTCAAGGTCACGCGTCACGCGGCCTGTCGAACCTCCCGAGCATGAAACAGAGGCCAACGCCGCTCGGAAGAAGCGAAAAGGGCAAAAATTTCGGAGATTTTCAGTCGAATGTCGAAATATTTGGGTTCGTCACGCCAAATTTCGGCCTGGTAAAACGGATCACGCATCACACCCCACACGATTTGAACGAAAAAAAATCCAGTATACGGCTGCCTCGACTCCCTTTCAGATGCATGATGAAGCAAAGGAACAAGATGTCTTACATAAACAATTCCAGAGCGACCCAACAAATCCGTTTGGAGAAATGCACCATTGTGTGGAAGATCATTTGTGGCAGAGTCTGGAGGATCACAAGAGATCAGCTGAATGACAACAACTAGTGATATGGTTGATGTAACACTATACTCCGACATAAGCTGATGAATGGCTTGCAGTGAGAATAATGGAATAATCAATCAATCAATCCCAGTGGAATTTTCGAGGTCCAAAGGTTCTAAATTCCCCGTCTACAGTTCACAATCGCTGTTCCTAGGTTTTCTTGCATAGATAGCTGCACGATCGAAACTATCCTTATAATTCGGAAATTCAAGCTTGGTATATTCCTTTCGTGTCATCTCCAGCAAGCGAGGCGATTCGGGATCAGTCCTGACGACAGTCAACCTCTACTCTGGAAAGAAGTTTTCTGACTTACCATTGAGCGGTGGAATATATGGGGTCTCCCGAAATGCTGTTCCAGATAATGGCAGCCGGACGCGCAAGATCCGTGACGATCTGCTTCCCGGATATGTTGGGGGCGATCGAGATGACAATGCTCGACTCGTCCAGTTGGAGAAATCCCCGAGGGTCGTCGAGGACGGTGATGCCGTGTTTACCCAACAATTGTTTGTCCATGTCGGAGTAGATTGGGTCTTGGGCGAAGCACTGGATCACAGCCGCCTTGCCATTCTTCCCAGAGAGCATATCTTTGAGTGCAAGTACCAGGATGTGTTGCATCACGCATGGGATGCGGCCGGGCCCCGCACTGGGACTTCCACAGGCAAAAGCCACGATCTTTCGGATGCCTGATGGAATTGCGGGAGACTTCATGACTGAGCTGATCTCATGGAAGTCGTCGCTGGCCTCAAACTCGATTTTCAGCCTATGGAACAGCAAGTTCGTCTCTTCGTCGGTGAGGGACAGGAAGGAGGACACCCGCTCTTTGGTCTCCCTGTCCCGCCAGAAGGTCTCGTGGATAAGTTGGTAGGGAAGATAGACGACAGAGTCATCTGTGCGATGCTCGCCATTCGCGAGATTCTGGATCGTATGGTAGCTCAAGTATGGCTTGCCGCTGGTTTCGTATCCGTAAATCTATCTATATAATAGAATGGGGTGGTATAACGAACATCAAAGAAGATTCTAAATCCCACGCCCACGGTCATGCTCATGCCGAGAACGTGGCGAGCCCCAGGCATTTGGACCGAGGCCGAAAATGTTCGAGCCCCGTGCCGCGGCCGGGCCGAGCCGGGCCCAAAGAAGCCGCAAATGTAGTGAGCCGCATACTTTGCAATGCTGATGCTTGAACTTGCCGAAAAGCAGTTGTGAGGAGTAACTGGGCATGCCTATAGCAATGGCAAGGGTCAGGACAAGAGGAAAGGTAATTCTGAAAAGAAGAGGCCTCCGAGACAAAAAATGTTGTTTGCAGCCTGAGGGCAGTCCTCTAATAACCTTGCTCATAACTCACTTAGTTCAACTTGCCCAGGCCCATAAATTTATTCATATGGATGGGACAGGCTCATGGCAAGAGCTCAAAGACAGGGAGGAGGAGTTGAGGAGGAGCAAAAGGGGTAAACGAAGGGGAAAAAAGGTCTAAGAGCATGAAATGACAAGTCAATAAATTTCTTTCAACTTACCAACGCCCGTGAATTTATTCACGGGCTTGAGCTAGTCTATACTATAATACAGAGCAGGGGGACAACTATGCGGGCCCAGACCTCCGGCATCTCACGCATGCCCGAAAAAGTCGGCAGGACCTGGGAACTCGGCAGGACTCGAGCCGGGGCGAGAAGTCCATTCGTGCCGAGGCACTTGGCAAGACTCGTGCCAGGGCTCATGTACTGCATCTGGTCCGGCCCGGCCGTCGGAAGCTTGGCAGGACTCAGGAGCATGCACTGGCCGAGACTTATGGCGACGGAAGCTCGGCAGGACTCAGCGTGCTGCTATATCTCACCGTCGCACACGGCATCGGATACGGTGCGACCCTCGGGAACTTGGCAGGACTCGAGAACGGGTCGAGAACCTGAGAGCTTGCGCCAGCCAAGACTTAGACCGAGACCTCCACAGGAGCTCAGTGCTCAGCAGCACTCGGCATGCTGGAGCTCGAGAGCATGCCGGGATGGGAAGGAAGAAGGACCTATGTTATATACCGTGAATAACTGGAATAAATTTGTCTTGCTTCTTTCCGTCAATTTATTGACGGGCTTACCCTAGTCTATATAATAATATTGAGCAGGGGGACAACTATGCAGGCCCAGACCTCTGGCATCTCACGCATGCCCGAAAAACTCGGCAGGACCCGGAAAATTGGCAGGACTCGCGCCGGGGCGAGAACGCCGAGAAGGGCCTCTTTCGTGCCGAGGCACTTGGCAGGACTCATGCCGGGCCGGAAATGCCGAGGAGGGCCTCTTTCGTGCCGAGGCACTTGGCAGGACTCCTGCCGGGCCGGAAACGCCGAGAGAGGGCATTGCTTCATCCCGCACAGGATTGCCGCTGCCAAGGCGGAAGCCGCAGGTGCCAAGTGTAGTTCTATGCTGCCTGCACGTCGGCAGAGTTGAGCCCGCTTAGAATTTTGGTAGCAGGGGAAATTCTAATAACCTTAGTCATACTTGTACTTCCAAATGTCAACACGACAGAGTCAGGACAGGAGGAGGAAATTGGGCACATCAGTATGGAAGGTAAGGAAAAAAGAAAAATGGGGACCATCCTAGGGAGCTGGGCAGGACTCGACAGTGTGCCGGGGCAAGAGCACTGAGAATGGCTCTGGTGCTGTCAAATTTCAGCGAGGTTCAAGACAAAAGAGATACTATAAGAAGGGCCTGAGAGAATGGGAGGAGGAGAGCGTATAGTAATACACATATCTAAGTCGCAATGGGAGCCATGCACATACCCCGAGCCATCAATTTTTGACGGGCTTACACTAGTGCATACATACTAATTATCCCCAGCGTCGGAGTTGCTTACATGGCGAGCTCCTGTTTCTCAGGGACAGACTTCCACATAAATGTGTAATTCTCCGCGAGTTGGCCCTTATTGACGGGGAACTCGACCATGTTTCCATCGAGAGCAGGGATGAAGACATGGTCGTCGGTGGTGCCGTCCTCCTTCCACATCAGGTTGTCAAACTGGTCCACAACATCCTGGATTGCCTCTTTGGTAAAGAAAGGAACACCTGCGTCGTACAAGACCTGGACACTGACACGATCCGCGTCCTTGGAGTTGGCGCAGCCCAGTGGGGGTGCTGTCCAGATGATGAACTGCGATCCATGCATTTCATTAGCGTTGCTGGGCTCGACGGTTGAGTCTGGCTGCGGCGAGTCCTTCGACGAAACATCGATGGCCGAGTCGTGAGCTGACAAAGGTGCTGTGGCCATTGCTGCTGTCAGTGTCACTGGCAGATTCGTCTGCCGTACTGTTTGGTGCTGTTTTCTCTCCAATGGTGATGGCGCGATCCGATGCTTCAAGAAGCTTGACGGGTACATCGTGGGTGCCGCCGTCAAGTAGCTTGAAGCAAGGATGAAGGGCGGTGTAGGAGAAGGGCAAAGAAACCGCAGCTCTTGCATGAGAGTATGTATGGCAATAATATTGTGCAAAGAAGGTTTTGCAACTTTGAGGTCGGGATACATCAACTTTGGTTTTTGGCTTCCAAAATTCAACAGATTGGTTTGGGTGCAATTTCAAACCGGTGAGAACTTGCCTTTTACAAGTTTCTTTCCGGCTCATGTCAGCCTCTCTGACTCTGAATGATGCACTCTTCGTGCCGAAGGTGCCAGGGTGTTTGTGATGATCCAGATGGTACAGATCAATCTGTTCTGTCTGGAGCAATGTGCATGCGGCTGAATGATTACAATTACTTAACATTGAGCCTGACACAAGCGGTGCCATTCACATGGGATATTAATCTGATGGATTTGCTGCCTCGTGTCCCTAGATTATACTTAGCACCACATAAGCCCTTGTGGCCCAGTTTAGAAGCGGTAAGAATGGTTTGGCCGCCACCGACAAGGCCTCCACCAGAGACAAGGACATAGGCAATGGAGCGTTGACAGAGAGAACTCGGAAAGGAGTATGAGTTGACATGGCGACGTGTCGGCTAGGGTACGTAATTGGTCAGCCCGGTAAACTTGATGCCATCACCTGCCAATCCTTTCCACGTGCCAAGCTGTTCTGTAAGCGCAACTGGCGGGGAAATAGAATTCTTAAGACCCAAGACCCAACCTGCAACAGCAGCTTGTATTCCATGCTTTGCTTCCGCCAGTTTGATCTTTTGCTGCATACACAGAGATGACATATTGTATGAGAAGGCCCACATGTCTGATGGAAAATCACAGCAGAAACACAGCTTTGCACCGCTCCATGCGGGTTGTGCGCCAGACTGCCGGGGTGATGCATCACTTCGAATGGAAGTTTGCCATTCTGCTGCATCCCAAGATCCTGGAGTTGGGGCACTCCATCCCTGCCATGACACCCGCGTTTTTATTCTGCTGAGCCTTCTGGACCACCACATTTGGAGCAGGCAATCAACAGTCAGGGTCCTTCAAACTTCAAAGTGTTGTACTACTGTATGGATGGAGATCTGTACATAGAGTATACGCTGGGGTAACCGTGCCCCTAGGTTACCTCGCTGGTTACCTCCGCGTAAGCTAGCCGAGGTAACCAGCCCATGTATACGAAATACGGCGGGGTCCCGGAAAGATCCGAGTGATCGAGCGGCCCAGGCGGCCGATCGACACGAGACCCGACACGTGATTGCGACGCGTTGACGCGTTTTCGACCGTTCTGGGACCATTAGGACGTGTTCGTCCAGGCGCTGCGAAAGCTAATGAAAGCTTATAGCTGTACAATCTATGCTGAAGATGAAGAGACATCATTATTAGGGGCTGGAGCCCATTAAATCCCATAAATCGTGAGAAAAGACTCCAAAAGCACGTTAACTTGGTGAAATAAATTATGATGAAGCACTACCCAGGACTAAGAAGGCGAAAGGGTGAGAGATGAATGTAGACGATTCCTCCATGTCTCATGGTAACTTACTTCCCATTAAAACTCCAAAATAGAATTGCGGTCAGAGTTGTGGCCAGCGGCGACAAGAAACGATCGGAGCGTTATGCGTGAAACGACGAAAAAATTGAAACGGGGCCCAGGGCATGAGCATGTATATCCTGCAAAAAAATTGACATTTTGTAAATGTAGTATGTGCCCAAAACACGTTCGAGCGAGGTGACATCACATATCGTGCTTCAGTCACACCGTGGTCCGCCCAGAGGGGGACCACCGTGTGATGAAAGCACATGACCTTTGTCACATCACACTTTCTTTGTTCTTTGAATCCCATTTGAATCGGTACCTACTAGCCTCTTCACTCCCAGTTGTATAGGTAACTCATAACTCACTGTCTCCTTGCTTTTCTTGTTAAGAGAGCTTTTGTACAGGTCTCCCGTGTTTCGCAAATAGAATTTTCTCGGAAACTATGGCACCCTCCAAAGTACCAAAGACATCGACTGGTCTACCACAACCACTCGTCCAGCACATCAATTATCTTGGCCAGCTTCTATCCCACCTTCCAAACACTGCCTGTCACTCCTACCGATGCCCCATACCGGTTCTATCTTGGCGAGGATCGCGTCGTATTTGCGGGAACAGTTTTACCGGAGGTCAATCGTGCCTTGGAAATATCATTTGGGACCTGGCAAGGCCAAGATACCCATGTCAGATTTGCAGAGAGAGGCCCACGAACACGGCTCTCATACCTTTCTTGAAAAACGCGATCAAACGGATGGCTCCTTTCAAAAGGACAACATTCGAGAAGGCCTGGATAGATAGGCTTATCCGGGGGGCCATAGATAGTTGTGCCAGCATACCATCCCAAACCAAAAAACGTCGAGATCGCGACACTGCAGCCAAAGCTGGAGGGAACGATTCAGACAGCACTCCCGCACCTGGGGCCAAAAAAACGGGACGACTCATCATCGAAGACTCGGACAGTGATCTCGAAGAGCTTTCCCTCCAGTCCCCCTCCTCTCACCCATTCCAAAGCAGACACTCGCACCAAACGTTGTCATTCCGTCGACTGCTGCCGTAAACTTGATGCAGAATCAGCAGGTGACCCTGTCGGAGATGGGATGGCAGGCATGGGCGCCCGGTGCAAAGGAGGCTCATCAAAGAGAAATGAACAACAGGCTTCACCGGGAGGAGAAGGAAGAGATGGTGCGGGAGCAGGAGAAAGACAAGCAGAGCAAGAAAGAGCGAAAGACAGAGACGTCATCGTGCCAAGAAACGTGCCGAGAACGAAGAGGAAAAGGATCTGTCGGATGACAACAACGTCAATGTGGTGTTGCTTCGAGGAGCAGATGCACAAGCACACGAGCGCACCATCGATGTTGCCGGAACGGCTTTGGCCTGAGGCCAAAAAGCCCCGGCTTTTTGGCTTTGGTACCAAGGCCAAAGCCAAGCCAAAATTTTGGCCTGGGTTGGCTTTTGGCCTGGCCTGGCCTTCTGAAAAGCCAAAGCCAGGCCAGAAAGCCATGGCTTTTGATGGCCATTTTTAATCATTTTCGGCGCGCCTCCGGCGCTTGTCCGCGCGTTACATACTTGTAATTTGGTTTCATCGCGTCAGGTGATAGTAGATAGCATGTATTTCACTATGTACAGTGATTCAATTACATTGGTTGCCCTCGGCGGCGGTGTGAATCCATCACTGTCAATTATCATTCATCACTGCTCACGCCTAGACAAGTACTGACGAGAAAAATGCCACTGATTCAGAATGGGACTCGCGACAATGGGAGTCGCTTAACCACTTATTCAAGGGCCAAGTCCCGTTGATGAAAGGCTGAGAATTGAACTCAGCGCGCCGGCCGGCGATCTGGCCATCAAGCCATCAGACGGCATCGTGCGGAACTTCTCGAGCAGGAACACAAAGTTGGCGCGAAAAGCGAAATGGAACACAAGGTGGTGCCATCCAGCAAAAAGCAGCGTCCGTGAATTACTGCAACCCATTTTTATTCACGCATAAGGTAGATGTCGTTCATAACCAACCCACGCCACGTGGCGGCATCAATTTACCAAAATGGGCGTGATGGGGTTTCTGGCCTCTGAATAGACCCTCCTCGGACACAAGGGCACAATATGAATACGAAGATTTACTTTTGCATCTATGAAGTGAATTAATACCGCTCTCCCTAATTTTTGAAAGACAATTACGACTGCTGAAAACAAAACAACGGTCCGACAACCAGTTTGCTTTCAGATATTCAAGATCAGGGTATATCTCCCGGGAAAATTCATCTAAATACAGTGGATAACCTTCTTAAGAGATGTTCGTATTCCATCAGGAAAAACCTCCCTGGGATAAATATCAAATTTTGTGCTAAAATTTCTTGGGGTTGATATTTTTGATATTTTGAGCAATTCTCAAGTATTTTGTGGTCGAAATATCAAAGTTTCGATAATTTTCGAGGCCTCACAGATAATTATGCACATTTATTTGATATTTGTTGACAAATTTCTCTTGAATGGGAAGCGCAAGTCACAAGTCTACAAATGTTCCTTGACAAACTTCGGACAAACCTGTAAAAAAAAGTGTTACCTGGCATCAAGGAAGATTGAGGTCCGCAGTTGGAGCCATAATATAATTCTTCATGGGTGTGACGATATTCCGAATTGAAGCGGCTGCCCGCGCAGAACGTACCATCACGGGAAGGCCAATACAACCGCACCCTAAAGTGTCATTCTGTCAATGTGACATTGAAGTTGAATGTGTGTCATCGTGTGAAAAGCATCGGCAAGTCACCGTCGCCGCGGGATCGGACGATTGCTGAGCACGTGGAAAAAAAGATGGTTTGTTTTGATTCCACGGCAACAAGGTCAAACAACTCTCTTCCTTTCCCCCCACTCGCTCTCTCTCGTCCTCTCCCTCCCATCGTCTTTTATGCCCTAGCTGCCTTCTATCTACAGTCTGGCTACTCAGTGATGTTGTTGGATCTTCCGAGGTCCATCTGCGGTGAGTAGATTTGTCCCAGTCCGATATTTCGCCCTGATCCTTCGACAGCAGGACCGAGCATTGACCTCTTTCCAGTGCTGCACATTCCATGGTAACTTTATCCACCTGTACTCATACCTCCTAGCCTACCCTTTCTGATCCACCCCACAGATGACCAAGGCTTCGGCCTGTGCCTGCATTCATGCCGCGCGACCCTCCTTTACCGCGTCAATGAATGGCCCGCGATAGGTGTCTTGACAACGTAAGTGCTTCTATTATTTCTTGACAGTGTTCCTTACAGCTGACAGACAATTCCGCTGGATTCGCATCACGCTTCGTCGGCGTTGTCGCTTGGTTTAGGCGGTGTGTGTGTTTTTTCATATCTATTCAATGGCATATGCTAACAGCTCCTCCAGCTGCCGCCCTGCTTTCATCATGAGATCGTGGGGATCACTGCTCCTTCGATGTGCACCGTGAGGCCACTGGTGTGACACAGATGCCCCTTCGCGCGTGTCCTGTCACCATCATCCGAGGCCGCCGTGCTTTGGTTGTGCGTGAACCCTGCACTTGATTTATTGCATTCCACTCACTTACTTTGCAGATCTTCGGTTCTCGTTCGGTGTCATAGCTCACTGGTAGGTACTGTAGGGTATCATACATATGTAGCATTACAGCTATGTAGATTACTTCCAATGTATTATGTAGCTTTGACGATAATACAAACGTTCTTTGGCATTCTATCTGTGTTTCTGTGTGCGATATTTGAGCAAACTGGCGTGCCATTCAGCAAAACATTTTGCACATCTTGGAGGTATTTTGAGCACAAAATTTGATATTTATTCGGGTGAGAACATATTTTGACTAAAAATGTGAACATTCGAGGAATTGAAGGAATTTGTGCACATTTTAGCTCAAAATACTAACAAATTCCTGGGGGGGGGTTCCCTGATGTCATACTAGCGAACATACGAGGGGATACGGTACAAATGGCGAAGGGTAGGTGAGATGGCCCAAAAAGTGGCCACCGGCAATCCGTTTGGGAAAATCGTGCGCTTATATAAGCATGATCCGGCGTTTCCGATGGCTATGGCGGTCAGAGTGCACTTTTATTATTTCTCACACACACATGTAAACTTCTCTCACACACAAATGTAAAATTCTGCCTACTGTCTCTTCTGGGGTCCTACAATGCTTTTCTGCCCTCCCCTACCTTCTTCCGCCTATTGACCTCCTTCAGAGGACTCTGCAACCAAAATTTCAGCGTGCCCGGAGCTACGGCTCCGAGAAACCGGTGGCTGTGCCAACTTCCTTTGGGATGCCGAAAATTAGAACAGAATCTCTACCGTTTTCACGACCACTTCCCGGCCTCCCTGCAGGCCCATCATGGAATTTGCTTCAAGACACTCCCTCTGGGCTCCCTCTCTCCGAGTCTCGCCAACCTTGAGATCATTCCCGGACTTTGGAACGATGCCGGTGGTGCTTTTCATCGCCGTCGGGATATTCCGAAATGAGCTCACTCCGAGTCTCCTGGACTTCGAGATGCCGGTGATGCTCTCCACTGCCGTCTCTTCGAAAGTTCTGACCACATTAGACCGGTGGCCTACACTACTTTATCAGTAATTGTCTTAATTTGACTCGGACCTTTCCGCAAAATTTCATTGATGTGGTTGAAATAATAAATGTCCACAGTACTCCCGCCCTTATCCCGACTGCCCGCTTGATGCGCCATCAGTTAGCACTGCCAATGATCAGATCGTGATGGGCTTTTGCAAGGCTTTCGGTGGAGCCGCGTGCATGATTGACACCATCCTAAGTCATCTCAAGTTATATGGATGCCTTGGAAAGGACCCAGAGTTGACCCAGAGGTTTCTTTCAACCTGATGTGAGAGAATCTTGATTTTGTGTGTGAGAGGAATCACCAAGTTGTGTTAGAATGAGAGTTGTGTGTGAGACTCCCGAACTTGTGTTAGAATTTACATATATGTGTGAGAATTTACTTATGTGTGTGTGTGAAATAATAAAAGTGCATTCTGACCGCCATACTCCCGAACTTGTGTTAGAATTTACATATATGTGTGAGAATTTACTTATGTGTGTGTGTGAAATAATAAAAGTGCATTCTGACTGCCATAGATGGCAAACTCCCTCTTAGATTTGTTCTCATCCTCTTCTGCTGCTCTGGCTCCTGAGGATTTCTTTATCCATTTCAGATACTAATAAAAGCTTAAACCTCTTTTTTTGAGCCCAGAAACCACTATCTTCAGTATGGAATTGGCGATTCATCTTTGTTTGTACCAGTTATCACTGGATTTGCCACTGATTCAGATCGACCTAGTATGGGCTCCCACGGACTCGATATGGACCCCGAAACTGGCACAAATATTATTTTAATTGATTCTAAGTGTATTCTTGGTAAAAACTTCCCCAAATTCAGGTCAATAGATGTCTCTCTTTCGTTGAATTTGAGCTACAGCAGAGCCTCAAAAAATCTGTTACCAAGAATACATGTAGAATGATTTATCATGATTTATGGCTCAATAAACTGTGCTGTAGCGGGACCGGACGATTTTATACCAGGTCTATCCATCGAGGCCTGAGATTTTGGCAGCGCGTCTAAATTGGGACTGCACGGTGATGCCATCAAAGTCCCATACCATTGCCGGTAGCCACAAAAAGGCAGTCGCATTCTGCCACGTGGCGTGGGTTGGTTTTGAACGACATCTACCTTATCGACAAAGCAATGAGACGGACCGGATGAAGCCCCACGGCGGCTGTTAATCTCCTCCAACGCGAGTATCCTGTGTTCAAGTCGTTGCGGAAGGGTACCATCTCGAGATGGCGGGTTAAAGGAAAGAACGAGTGATCAGCTGCCACGTTGGAGAGACGACTGCCGGCAGAGCCATAGCTGCGTCTGGTCGGACCGGGATCCTCGCACCCTACCCGGGCATCACAAACCGTGTCAAGGAAACATTTCAGGGCCTACGCGCTGCCGGTGCTGTCGTCAATGTCTCAATTGTTCGAGGGCTGTTGATAGCAGAGATCAAGCAACAGCAGCCCCATCTTCTTTCGACATTCAAAGTGTCTGAATTTTATGTTCGCATGTTTTTGTCCAGTGTGATGGACTGGACTCCTCGGAAAGGGACACGGGCTGCTCGCCACATTCCTGAAGATGCTCCAGACTTGTTAACAAGAACATTCTTCAGGCTGCGCTATGATATATTGACAGGCGGAATTCCACCTCCGGTCTATTTATTTCATTCGACAATTTATCCTTTATTGACTTGGTTCCAGCTTATCGTCAACGCGGACCAGGCTGGGAATTATCTGCTACCCGCCAGTGGGCATACTTTCCATGATCGGGGTGCTAAACAGGTTGATCTCGTCGCAAAAGATGAGAAACGTGCTTACACATCGATGCTCACCTCGACACCCGCTGGAGATTTTCTTGGAATTCAGTCGGTTTGGGCCGGCAAGAGCGGTGGTTCGCCACCAACTCAAGATGCCGAGGCAATGCAGGATGCAGGGATTAAAAACAGAGCCCTAGTCTTCCGAGAGCTGGGGCGCAAGAAAATCACTCAAATTTCTGCGAAATCCGCGCTTCCTGGCTTATTTGGGTGAGGGTTTATAAACCGAAAATTAAAAACCGTTTATAATTGGCTGGGGAATTATTAAACAGAGCCCAATGAACCACTCCATATTCACACTTCCCAGCCGCAATACCATCCAGCCATACCGGCGACAACATAATATCGTGCCGTCGGTGTCTGGCTTGACCTTTACCGACATCTCCGCCAACATTTCCGCGTTATTTGGACCGCCACTCCGTCGGGATGGGAACGACACAGAGCCGTTTGGCGAGCCGGTTCTTCATGGACATACACTGTCTAATTCCGTATCAATTAGCCCGAATTATCTAAAGTGGTCTCATCCAAATCCATGGAGAACTGACTGAGTTACGGGTAATTCTTTGAAAATGTTCCAAACCGGAAATTTTTCAACCGCGCCTTCGGTACTGCCAACGGCTGTAATATTGCGCTCGAATTCGCGCTTGTTCGTGGGTCGACCGAAATTACAGCTAATCTCAGTACCGAGGGTGCGAACGAAAAATTTACCATTTGGGACATTTTTTCTTTACGGATCTGCATGAAACCAGGCTAGATAGTTCAAGCTAATTCATGCGCAATTAGTGATAGAAGAAAATACTTTTTATTAGATAGCCTGGGAAACTGGGCAGTTTGGGGAATAAACTCAGGCCAGCGAGATCCAGGCATGTTCAAACAACCTGGTTTTTTGGGACGGAAGACTTCCATGGATTTTAAAAGATGTCATAGAGTCAGAATTGCATAAAGTTCATGCATGGATGCCATTCTTACAATATTTCCCAATCACAGTGTTTTGCCCATTCCCCCCCCCCCCCCTAGACTCAACTGAGGCTAGGTGTCCTACACATACCTACACAGATGTGTCTGTGTAGCTCTGTGTAGCCATGTTTGTCTAGGTGGCTTCACAAACCTGCGCTGACCTACCCAGAGCTGGGCAGAGCTACAAAGATTGTGTCTGGTTCCTAAACCTACCTACAGCGATCCATTCCGGGCTAGACAGACCCATGTTGGGCTCCTACACAGATGCTAGACAGAGGCTAGACAGAGGCTAAACACACCCAGCCAAAATCTGTGTCTAGTCTGTGTCTAGTGCCCCAGACAGAGCCTGTCTAGCAGCCGAGCTCACCTAAAATTATGCTAGACACACCTACCAGAACCCCAACTCAGGTGAGTCTAGGGGTGGGGTCGGAACGCAGTGAATGGGTGGAACCGCACATTCCCGCTCGTCACAGGGAGCCAGCGCCAGTATATTTGAAGGCGTCTGGCTATCTCCCAGCGAAGCCGGGAGACGTCTGGTGGCACGGTAAGCTGCAGAAAGTAGGCTACGATGCCTCACTTATGCTAATAGATAGGTCTCGTAAAACGAATGAAAAGTTCATTTTTCATGCGTGTTTGGATACACGCCCTATCACAGGATTATAGTCTGCAAAGCAAGATACTGATGACCCCGTACAGGCCCTGCTTCAGTTTCCATACCCAGTCCTCTTTGATATCCATTGACGCGTCTGCAGGCCTTTCTCCGAGCCCGTGATCGTGTTGGTTGATGGGAACCTTGTTTGGTCTATTCCAATTCTTCAGGATGGACCCTAAATCCCCGGCAACCAGGACACCATAGACCACTGTCGTCAACTCAACAGTCCGTCTGGGCACGCATGCCGGTCTAACTACCAAAAATAAAAGAAGAAAATAAAAAAGGGGGTCCAAGATAAATAGCAGTTGAATGGCTGGCCAAGAGCTTCATCTCAATTGTCTATTATCTGGGGAATTTCAAGGCACATTTTGTCGGCGTCATCTGGGGTGATAGCCAGTGAAATTTCAGTTCGAACTGTGTCCTCGGATTACTATTCAGTGCCCTCGTTGGCTTTCAGGAAGGCCGAGAACTCTTCAATCCAGCCCAAACAGTGGCAAATGAACCCCGGGACAGCATGCCGAGTTTCGGAGTGTCCACAATTTGAAATACTGCGTCCACAAATCCCGTCCACAAAATCATTATCGGAGCCGCCGGGGATGATAGTGGTTACGTGTATGACTATACAATACAGAGAGCCCCGGGGCCCGCAGTGTTCGCCCGAAGGACGAAGGCCTTAATTTAAGGCCTTCGGTGTTTTTCACCGGGACTTCAAGCCCTTCGGAAGCACACAATGTGAAATTCGGTGCGGCGCGTTCCTAGGGGCTCCGAAAACTTGATCAAAATTCATATCCAGCACTTCGGTAAAATAGGAAAACCTTAACTCGATCATCCGGTGATCCCGAAAATTTCATGATACCCGGTAAAATTTTATGTAATACGTACTGCCATAGTGGCTACGTAAGCTTACCAAGTCCGTCGTCAAATTTACCTCTGCAACGACCACCAAGTAGCCATGTAATTGTTGATTGGTTCTATATTGCCATCTTCGGATGGAAGGAATATGTTTGAACAATTTCTGCTTGAAAATACAGGTACACCAGACCAATTCTTGCTGAAGAGAAGAACTTGTCATTACAGCCAATGGCAGTACCGAAGGCGCGAGGGAAATTTTTCTGATTTCGAAGGTTTTCAGAGAATTAGCTGTAGCTCGGTCAATTCTCTATGGATTTGGATGAAACCTAGCTAGAAATTCCAGGTTACAGCCTTTTGCGGAACTTATTTGAGGGCATAGATGCAATGAATCGGCGCTCTGCGCCGGACAAGGAGTATCCCTGTTTGCTTACAGCTCTTTGCAGAACTTAGGGCGTGGCCCGTTTTTTTTTTTTATTTGTAAGTTTTCACGAGAACAGCGATTGCAAGCTCAATTCTCAACGGTTTTCTCTGGGAATAGGCTCATTCAACTCGCGCTGCAATTACGCAGGGCCCGGTATATTACGACTTTTGCTAAGCATATCAAAATGATTCACTAGTTCAATTTTCGGTGTTGATGCCTTTGGTCAAGTAGCTTTTTTTGGAGGAAGGATTTACGTGCATAATAAACGATTTCATAGAGCCAAAAGTATCAATTATGGCTATACATGGTGTTGATTTAGCATATTTTCTGGGGGTCCATCAACTGTCTTCAAGTGAATTACTGAAAGGAAGGACCTATTTTATATTTCTGGCTCTATGACAGGGACCATAATGTATACTATTCCTCTGACCCAAGGATCCAGCTTGATTGAACATGTCCTGGCCATGCTATACATCATTTACGTGTCTGAGGGCCCAAAACACCAGATAACCCAATATGGAATATTATTGCAACTCTCTTTCTATCACTAATTGCAGCTGAATTACAGCCTTTTGCAGAACTTAGGGCGCGGCCGGATTTTTTTTTTTTTGGTAATCTTTCGGGAGAATGGCTATCCTGACCTCAATTCTCAACAGATTCCCTTGGTGGTAGGCTCATTCTACTCGTGTTGTAAATGCGGAGGGCATGGCATCTTACAATTTTTTCTGAGCACCCCGAAATGATTTACTAGGTCAGATTGGGGTGTTTTGAGTTGTCTGAGAGCAGAACATGCCACAAAGTGGCTGTAGTGCTCGGGTTGACCTAGATTTTTAATACAATGCACTTATGGGTATTCCGGAGGGCAGAAAACACCGGGATAGTGAATGTGACTTGTATTTCAAATTTATCGCTGTTGGGGAAATTCACCTGATATCCCACCTGTTTACATGTATCATAGAGTTGAAATTCTTGGTTCAAGTGTGTGCACCTTCAACTGTTCCAGGACTTTGGTAGACTGAGAATCTTGTTCAACAGTTGAACCTGAAATTGAATTGGAATGGATGAGTCCAAAATGGCTAGCATGTGGCCTGGGTTGGCGGGAAATCACTTGGTAGGTGAAGGTTGACGCGGCAATTGACGCGCCACCTCGACCTGTTCAACATCATGTTCCAACCACCGTTGGAACGTCAGGCAGAAAATATACATGGCAAAATTGGTGCAAATCTCTCCAAAGGATCACAACTATCACCACTTACAGCCTTTTGCGGAACTTAGGGCGCGGCCGGTTTTTTTTTTTTTTAGTAAGTTTTCGGCAGAATGGCTATCCTGACCTCAATTCTCAATGGATTCCCTTGGTGGTAAGCTCATTCTACTCGTGTTGTAAATGCGGAGGGCATGACATCTTACGATTTTTTTTTGAGAACCCCGAAATCATTTATTAGGTCAGATTGGGGTGTTTTGAGCTGTCTGAGAGCAGAATATGCCACAAAGTAGCTGTAGTGCTCAGATTGACCTAGAATTTTGATACAATGCACTTATGGGTATTCCGCAGGGCAGAAAGCACCGGGATAGTGAATGTGACTTGTATTGCAACTCTATCATACATGTAAACAGGTAGGATATCGGGTGAATTTCCCTAACAGCAATAAATTTGAAATACAAGTCACATTCACTATCCCGGTGTTTGCTGCCCTGCGGAATACCCATAAGTGCATTGTATCAAAATTCTAGGTCAATCTGAGCACTACAGCTACTTTGTGGCATATTCTGCTCTCAGACAGCTCAAAACACCCCAATCTGACCTAATAAATGATTTCGGGGTTCTCAGAAAAAATCGTAAGATGTCATGCCCTCCGCATTTACAACACAAGTAGAATGAGCCTACCACCAAGGGAATCCGTTCAGAATTGAGGTCAGGATAGCCATTCTGCCGAAAACTTACTAAAAAAAAAAAAACCGGCCGCGCCCTAAGTTCCGCAAAAGGCTGTAAACCGACCCCTCAGTTTGTGTGGGAAGGTTAATCGGTACTCACATTCTCGGGATTGGTTCCTGTGCACAAAAGACCCCAAGTTTAGAGATGGCTCACACCTTTTATGAGACTCTGTGGTCCAAGAGTCGGATCTGAGTAATCCCTAACCAACGTTGACCATCAAACCATTGAACTAATACTTCAACTCATTTTATGGAGTCCGCGGCTTTCATGGTGCAGAAAAAAAAAATTATTGGCCATGTCAGAAGGTCACTAGGAATAAATTATTCCGACCAGGATTTGCTGTAAATGCAAATTCATTGCACTACTGATGCTTGATAGATTCAGTCATGCTTAATTTTGTAGTGTTTCCCGGAGGATGAGGGCGAATTAGGAATGATTACTGAGGATGATTTACTGAGGATCCAATTGATACATACTGCCACACAAACAACAGAGAGCCTACTTGGCTATTGGCATGTACACTGTAGTTTTCAAATCCCGCATGATCACCCAACCCCTCCGTTCAGAACCGTTCAGAAATTTACGTGCAACGCATGAGTCTATGCATTCATGCGCAAACAGTTCATAGTTTACCCGGCGGAGTTTCACTCCGCTCCAGAGAACCAATATCTAGGCTGATGAGCGCAACCAAAGGAGCGGCATGTTCGTGGGACAACGGGAACCGCCAGAATAATCAACCTCTGATATGCAACTCGATGGACATCATTCGATGCTTGTGCTCGGGAAGCGAAACTGAGAAAGATGTTGGCATCCTTGTGCAGCTTCAAAACAATGACCACCTTCTCAACCCTATTCCCAACCACCCTCAGCTCCATCCATAACTGCTTTGCATTGCCATCCTCAACGATCTCCATCAGGAGATCACGACGTAGACCTGATTTCCGAATGAAACCAACAGTTTTTCTTGCTCGGTGAATAGGACCCGATTTCCGAGTCGTTCGGACAGGTCGAAGGAAGTTCAATTGGTCGTCGTCAGAATAATCAGTGGGTGTGGCAGGTTCGGTCTCCGTGTCTGAGTAATGCTCGGCTGTGTCGTCCTTCTCCATTTTCTTGATAACAGCTTGAGCACACAAATTGATTATGTGGGAAAAGCACCGAATCAAGTTTTTCTTTGCATCAAAGTCATCGACCCCGATTGCATGCAGTTCTGTGGCAAGGTGGACCATGAATGTGAGGTTGGAGGAAGCGTTGTCCATGGTAAAGTGCCCAATCTGGTAAGAAATATGCTTTAGAGCCAAATAAATATTAAACAGACAATAAACTAGACCTTATTAAGAATCTCCGCAGATTCCAAAATGTTGAAGACAATGCGAGCAATTCGTGCACCGCTATGACCCCCACGAATGCGACGAAATGCAAGTAATGCTTGTCGGAGTGTCACTTGACCTGTCTCAGCATTGCGGCTGAGCCAGTGAGCTGTGAGCGCAAGATATGGATGCATTCCTTTGCTGCTCCATATATCAGCTGTGAAGCTAATTTTTCCAAGAGCACTCTATAATTTATTTAACACTGTGGAAAGAAAATTCGGGGAAAAGGAAACTTGCGTACATGTAACTCCTGTTTGAGTGCATTGTAATATTCTCTCCATAGCTCAATGATGAGCGATCGAAGCTTTGTACGGTGAGGGATGTCCCTTTCGTGCAATGATTCACGCAGCAGCAGAAGCAGGTCACGAAAAAATCACGATTTTCAACAATGTTGATTGACTATCGCTGTGGTCAGCCCAAAGTCAATAGTAAATCGAATGACACACCAGATCATTAGCCACAATAACCCTCACAAGCTGGTTCAAGAGCTCTTTCTCAGAAAATGGAACCCGCTTCCTTCCTTCCGCTGAATCCTGACCAGATCCCTGCAGTGCAGCCAATAAACTGGCTGGCAATTTTGTTTCCCAGCCTCGAGCCCTGATTTCGGCGAGGAGTTCTGGAGCATGTTCGCGTTTTACATGACCCCGAAGAGTCGTCCCACTGTTACCACTCGCATATATCTCCCTACAGGTTGATCAAGAACAATGTTAACAAGAAACGCCAGTAACGCACCCACAAAGACGACATTTCCATGAACCACTCTGAACATGCCGACCCCAAAAATATTTTCCATCGGGGGCACGTTCACGAGCAATCACAGTCTCATCTGCCCACTCAAACCCTGTGTCATCCTCAACATATCCAGCCTTCTTCTTCCCCTTTCGTGCCTGTGGTGCATCTTGGGTAGGATCGGTGACCACAGCACTACCCTGACGCCCACCTCGACGACCACGAGGCTGTTGCCGTCTGCTGTCGGAAGGCTTTTGGGACTCATCGTCAGAGTCATCAGAGTTTAGGACTGCAACATTGGCCTAATAAAATATCTGTGACTTCAGAACTCAATAACACTCAAAGAAGGAACACGTACACGACGGCGTCCCGTTGGAGGGCGAGGAGCCTCCTCGGGCTCTGAATCATTCTCTTCGACAGACTGTTCAGATCTGAGATCAGTCTCGTCTTCATCGGAAGTGTTGTCGTTCCAATCTCGACGCCGAGGACCAGGGCTGGCCATGGGGCCATAATCAGTGATTTGGGCCTCCAGACGACGTGCAGCCCGCTGCGCTGGTGTTTGTTGCGGCTGCGTCATGTGCTGACTTTGCAGTGGTCGGACTGGTGTTTGCACAGTCCCAAAATTCGCTAATGGACGACGAGGGGATGCTGGGGGTGGTATAGCCTGTTAAATAGCTCAGAGATAGTAAATGCATGAATACAAGAGAACATACCATCCTCGCTATGGGTGGCCCGCCACCCGCATTCAAAGTACCAGAATCAATGTGTTGGTCTTGTACTGTGCAGCGATCAGACAATTTCGGAGGTTGCAGAGATAACATACCAGAGGTTGTAGATCGAAGTTGCGGGTTGAACACTGTGGTATCAATGAGTCTGAATCCCAATGGTTAAACAGAAGTGAAGGCACTGACATCCCATGGGTGCATATCCATGTGCTTCATGAGAGCTCTGTGATGATTGAGAGGCTGGTGGTTGGGTTGTCGCAGCTGGAGGATCTGAAGAGGCGCCTTTCGAGGACCCTTGTCTGGTAGACCGTCGTCTTGGGCCGTCATCCTGTGTGGCAGGTAGACGATTTGTGTCGGCCGAGCTCTTTGACTTTGGGACCGGGTTTTTTGGGCCCATTGGAGAGGAGTCCTTGGTATGGTCGAAACTCACTTGCCTTCAAATACCCTAGGATGCTCTATTTTTTAGAACAATGGAGCCAAAAGGCAGGGTCTGCAACTGTCTCGGTAACCCAGACGTTCCGGTGATCCGGGCCACGCGACTTCGGGTAAAAAATGATGCACGCAAAACCCACCGGAACGTCTGGGGCATTTGGTAGTGTGTTACCCCCCATCCTGTCACGATCTCACATGTCACGCAACCCTCGATATTGCGCCGCATGCACCTCAGACCACTCAAATTGAGCTGGAAAGGACTTGTAATTACCAAAACTACATATCTGACACAGTCCCAATTTTTCCGGGCAGGAAAGAGCTCGAATGGAATGTGAATGGCCTCAACTGGCCTGAAAATACCGCAGTTTTGAGCAGCCCACAGGACGCCAGAAAGGACGCAGAAAATTGGGGAAAAATGCGGGAAACCATCCCAGGATGTCCAAATGGGAGTGGAACCAGCCATTGGGGCGGAAAGGGGGCGGACGGGAGGTGTAGAGGGATGTGACGGGATGGGGGGTACAGGCCACCAAATGCCCCAGACCTTCTAGGAGCGATCCCGTCCATCATTTTTTACCCGAAGTCGCGTGGCCCGGATCATGATGCATGATGGACGGGATCGCGCCCGAACGTCTGGGTTACCGAGACAGGGTCTGCAATCGCAACAAGACAAATTTCATGACATGGGATTAGGCCTCTTCGAGGCGGGTGCTGAACCTTTAGGATGGGATACATAGACAGGATGCATCTCCCAATTCAAGTTTCCTCCCTAGTGATGTTCAGAGCTGGTCTGAAGCCCACAGCGCCCACTAGGCAGGCCCTCACCCCCGGCTCGAGCAGGCTCAGCGGAAA
>JARKIA010000459.1:0-82380 GCA_029289565.1 Mycena galericulata
AATTCAAGTGTGCATGCAAGGTGGTGGTCCAGGTTAGGTTGGCGGATGACGCATATTCGTGACACGGGACGCCGGTCCGTCCTCTCCGAGTTCGCTTTATGAAGAGATTTCGCGATCAGCGAGGAAGTTGAACGAGCTATATCATTTGGGAGAGACTACTGTAAGAGTACATTGGGTTAACTCGATTGTAACCGGGCCTCAGTGAACAATTTCCCCGCGGTTCTGACAAGTCCTTCTGCAGCGTTCTGCTCTGCTCCTTCTGCAGAGAAGGAGAATTCGGGACTCTGAGAGTGTGGATGCAGCAGACGTTGAAGTTAGTCGAGACTTTTGCTTTGCCGACAATGGGAATATCTTTCTCCAGCAAGGAAACACCAGAGCACAGTTGAACCACAGGCGCTCAGTCGTAGGGTAGCGACCCTTGCATTTGAGGTTGTTGTCCAGCGCATAACATTGAGGGCCTTGCGAAACAGACTGCAGGGCCATGAAAATCGCCAGTCTGAAAGCACGAGCAGTTTTTTCAACGCACCAACGAACGATTAAGGCTTTGGATAATTTTTAAGCCCAGTACGTCATGGCTGCATTCTTCGTGCTAGTAGGAACAAAAGTTTTATTGGAAAGAGAGAGACCGGCCCCGGCTTGGCTCGAGTTTATAGACAGATGCCTCTCGGATGATGCTGGCCGCTGATCATGAATCACGATAAACCAAGACGTTGGAGGTGAAATGTCGAGTCTGCTCGCCAGGAAAAACGACATGAAGATCTGTAGGCCATGTCTGAGACTCTCCGATTCAAGTCGTGATTTCGGCGGTTTGAGTTGAAGATCACTGGCTAGAGCACTGCCACCCGTCATCGGCGTAACGTTCATGTCCATTGCATGTCCAAGGAGTATAGTCCTGCCAAGTTGGCATTCTGGGCATTTTGGCCAACTGGTTTCTGCCTTCATCTTGCCTTCATCATTGCCTTCATATGTGTGGCAACTCGAGTACGGAATCCTCCAGAACTCAAACTCCCGTCTGATCCCTCCGCTTGCGGGTCATCCTGACGACGCTGCGGCCTCGTATGGTTTCCTAACATCTCTGGATACCGCCACGGCTGGACCTAACAGCAGCGTCGGACTCGATTTGCTGATTATACCATTCTCATGTTGCTACATACGTGGCCAAGATTAGAAGCGGGGTTCCAAGATCCCCACTGGGACGACGTATCTATTCAACGGGAAACCATGATGCCATCTAGCAATAGTTGAGGTCACTGCCAACTCATCCTCGGGATTGGTATAGTCGACGTCTTTTCCAGAGCCTTTACCATTTACGGCCAGAGTTATCACTTCTTACGCTCATGGCTCAAGTTCTCTTGTCCTTCTCAGTATGCTATGAAGCTTGAAGAACTAAACTGGTCTCTCTGCACTTCTCTACGTACCTGAAGGAGAGTACTCCGGACGGATGAATCATGATTAAAATCAATGGTTGCAATTGAATTGCATTGACTCTGTGCCAGCTGGCTACGACATCGCCACCTTCCGGTATTATGCCTCTCTATGACTACCGGCCTTAAAGGTCAAGTATGGCAGCAAAAGACGTCCTGACTTCTGTTCGCTCATTATTAGACCAAGTCCTCGATGGCCATGGAAAGTGACTGCGTCTCATTCCAAAACCCTCTGGCTTCATCCAATGTGTCCGATAGCTCACAGCTATCTACTCCAGAACTCACACCACCTTCGAGTTGCGCTTCCTCGACTGACGGCTCCGAGGATTCATTCTTTTCCGCACTGTCATCCAATGAATCGGTTGCGTTGCACCCCACCGTAGGCCTTAGAACGCAGGGGCCCATTGTCGATTCCCCCGTATCTTTACAGGGCTTGCGTGTAGACTTTCCTTCAAAAACCCCGGGGGTCGATAATCATAGGCCATCACCCCTTCCCCTACATGACCCCACCGTTGTGTCATTTTCGCCCATTTCTCGACGCCCTCGAAAGCTGCGGAAATCTCGACCTTTTGTTCCCAAACTGAGCCTAGATTCGAACCTTTCGTCCATCCCTGGCTCTTCACATTCACCTTCTTTGCCTACGCCGCTTAATCGCCACCAAAGGCCACTTCTCACCTCCCCCATTATTCCGCGCCGAACGAAAACCCCGGAGCCAACATCTCTGAAGAGGAGCAGGCGAAGCTCTCTTCCCACTATTCCATCCGCGACTTTTTACCCGGCCACTAAATGGAATAGTGATGAACATGACGAAGAATCTATTCAAAACTCGCGGGCAGTCCGGTTTTTGACCCCCCTCGGCGTGAGTTCCTTGGATTGATATTATATCACCATACTAATACCCTATTTTGCGTGCCAGCCTAATCCAAAACCGTTGCATGCACCACGATCGCCACACCCCGACACTTTGACTCGACATGCAAGCACGCATGCCTTGGTTTCCTTAGCTTGGACCGGCCAGATCCCATCGTCCATAGGGACGTCGAACTTTGCTCTGTCAAGCGTAGGGTCAACCTTTGGATTGTCAACCCCAGGAAGTGGGTCTCTGGCGAGTCTGGGGAGTGCAAGCCGATCGACATGGAGTGAGGAAGACGAGGATACGTTCGAAAACTCGCCCCCCATTTCAGCAAGGCCACGGATACTTCCCCAACATTCCTCTCCTCCGGGACGGAGCCGTCGATGGAGCCTCGCGATGGCCATAACCAACGATGAAACGACGGACGAAATGTTCATGGATGAAGTGGAGAAAATGAGGGCGATGGGTAAATTTTGGGAAAGCAGAAAAAGCCCTGGCGCTCCAGCTTCCCCCCGATCTCCCGTGGGAGCAGGTACAAGACCTCCAACAAACCCGGCATCACCTCCACAGCTGAAACATGCCCTTCCCTGCCTTTCTGACCCTCTTCTCAGCGCAACTTGGCAGACGGCCCGCCGAGCGCTTCTAATCTGTCGGGAGCTCATTCGGACTGAACGCAACTATCTGGCGTCCCTATTCGCGTTGATCTCGAATGAGACAGCGACACCCGCTCCTGCTCTCATGTTAACATACATGCCTGCGCTGGTGCAAGTGAGCGAAGATTTACTCCTCAGAATGGAATCGAACCCCTCCGCCCAAGGAGTAGCCGAAGCATTTTTAGAAGGAGAGTCCAGACTGGAGGCCGCTTTTGTCGCTTGGTGCGGTGTTGCTGGTGGTTTCTTCGCCGAGGTCGACGGACAGGCGATGCGCGATAGAGCCGCCAGTACCGGCGTACTGAGAGAAACGGATTCACCGATCACTATGCCTCTCAAGCGTCGCGTGACTACATGGGTTCAAGGCAGACGGAATTCTTTGGTTAAGAGTCGGGAGAGCCTGGCGAGCTTACCTTCTGCAAAACACAACCAGCGGCTGAGAGCAGGTCGTTCTTTGCCCTCCGTCCGAGATTTAGCAATCCTACCTTCTCAACGCTGCGTTCGCTATCCGTTGCTATTCAAGGGTGAGTCTCTGTTCTATCTTGCGTTTGGAATTTCGTGCTTATCTTGTCCCAAGATCTATTGGCACATATCCCTTCCAGCTCACCGTCTCATGTATTTGTAGAACGCGCAATGCGTGCTTCGATTGTCATTGCTCAGAAGTCTGACAGGGCGCAAGGCAATGCTGCTTTCCTCCAGCAGCCCGTTTGAATTATAGATTTCGCAGATGTACTTGATTTTCAACCACTATAGACAGAATTCAAATGCAATTTAATCAATGCAACTAAAATTCTTCAAGTGAGAACGAGCCAAACTATGTAGCGAGAACGAGGTGGGTTCAAAGTTCAGGTGATTTAAAGACGACTTCTACAAGCCCCAAAATCCAGCAAAAATCTCGACGCCCGCGGTTGTGCGGAGCACAGGCGGCTGAGAATATTTCTGCTCCGAAATGTGACGACTGACCGACCATACATATGCATGTCAAATGCATGTCTACAAAGTTGGACGAACGTCTTTTGGGGTCGCCAAGGCTGACATAATCATATTCCTCCTTGCACCCGCCACCATGTCATCCTTGGCGAGTTCCCTGACCTCTGATGTATAGCGTATATCGGTCCTGAATATTGCCAGAGCGCGGCTTGGCACCGTGTCAAAGAACCCTCTTACTCGGAGTTTCGCGAACAGTGGTGGGGTAAATGGACCCAACTCGACGTGTTAATCAAGTCGAAAAACATCCCCCTGGGCAACTCCTTCGTCGTCAATAAGTTCTTGACAGGAGGCGTGTGGGGGGACGCCCTCGATGCCTTGTATGTCAGAGATGACCTTCTGGGAATGTATAAACGCATCGAGAGCCTGTATAACACCAAACGTGCTCGCGGTGTAATTCTTACGGGGCAGCCTGGCTGTGGTGCGTGTTGTAATAGCTGTTCGAGGAAATTTCATTTATTCGTCTCAAGGGAAAACCCTTGCGCTCTTGTTCTTTCTTATCTGCCAGTTGGCCATTGGCCGACCAGTTTTATTTACGAAAGCGCTGAAAAAAACTTATTTTTTCAATGGCTACGGCGTTTGGGAAGCCAACCTCTCCGATCTTGACGATAGGGATATACCGTCCGGACCTGTGTGGTCCCTCATCGATTCTGACAGGGTGATGCAAGAACCCCCGGATGAAATAACCAAATATTGTTTCCCCATCCATGCCGTCTCTCCCAATCAGACTCGATATAAAGACTGGAGGAAACAACTCCAGCCCCACATGCTCTTCATGAACCCGTGGTCTATAGAGGACCTTATGGGCTGGTATGTCGAAGCTTCCATGTCGATTTTCTTTTTGTTGATACCCGTTCACAGGGTGCAAGTAGAGCCTCAATTTCGAGACTCGCCCATAGATCAGGATCAATTGCGTGCATTGGTGGATGTCTGCGGTCCCGTCCCCCGCGACATTCTTGCCCAAGTTCGTGGGATCTCAACCGCTGCCCAAATTTCAACGGAGCTACACAAGCTCCAGATTGATGATTTTCGAAAACAACTCGCTGATTTCACGACGTCCTCCTCACAATCTTCACATCAGTTAATCATCGTGTGGGGCTACATCAACCCCTTCTATGAAGATTCATATACGATAGATTTCAAGTCCCTATACGTTGCAAACCAAATCTACGAAAGATGGCAGGTGTTAAAGGAGGAGGAGGCCGTGCGGTTCTATCACCTTTGCAGAGGAAACGCTGAATGCAGCTACCTGGCGGGCTGGGTGTTCGAGAGCATCGCTATCCGCTATGCAAGCGGTGAATTGGATCACCGAAGAGTCTTCCTTCCCCTCCGCCTCATGGACGCCAGCAGGAGCCCCACTTATACCGACTCGAGCAGCATCCAGACTCTCACTGACTATAACGTGCTCCAAGTTACAGAAGAAGGCTCTGTCCTTCAATGTGCCGACATTAACCTCATTTCCCACCTCACACCGGCCGTCGTCGATGCGCTGGCGAAGACGCGCCGGGATATCACCCAGTACACCGAGATCTCCGACATCCCGATTAGTGCGCACCTTTTGTATGTACCCCAAGGGCGCAAAAATTATCTACTCGACGCCTTTTTCTTGGAAGTTCCCAGCCCGAGAAAAATCGTCATTTGGATCCTAAAAATAACATCCTCCAAGACGAAGCGGCATGAAGGGTCCGCTCGAGGTTATGATTCTATCAGGGCGCTAAAGGCTCTCCTTGAGATAACTCATCCGGGACTCGCCATCAGCATTAACTACGTCCTCATCGTGCCCCTGCTTCAATACGCGGTGAGTTGGCGCCTGCCGGAAGGCTGGACGGACGACATAGCTGGACAGGTATATGTCCAATACATGGACATGGCGGAAGCCACAAATGGCGTGTAACTTTTTTCAAAGTACGACGAGGGAGCCGATTCAGAGGGCGAGGATGAGGGGGGGTCTATGGATTAAGATGAAGACGAGCGCGGGAAGCGCGAAATTGGAAGTGAGGACGAGGACGGCGACTTGAAGGCGGTGGACGATGTCGCCCTAAAAGAGGACGAATCTGCCTGAGCACCAAAAACGAATTCGATTATGCCTCTCAAGCGTAGGACTATGTGGGTACAGGGCGGACGAAATTCTTTGTCAAGAGTTGGGAGATTTTACCAGCTTTCCTCAGTAAAAAACGTGAAAACACAGGCAGCCGATTTTAACAATCCTATATCAATGCCGCTTTCAACCTTCGGTTTGAATTCTCGGTTCAGCCATGTGCTTAAATTTTTACCCCGCTGCGCATCTCATACAAACGGTGTATAAACATACTCTTATCTTCAAGATACCTAATTCTGTTGGGGAAGGCCCCCGTGGGAACCTGGGCAGCAACTTCTGCTGCCAACTGCTTTACAATGTTCATCTGACTCTGGATCTGTCTCGATCAAATACCAGACGGGACAGACGTGTACTTTTCTTTCCCAATTATCATAAGGCTGGATCGATGGAATACCGCTCTCGAATTCCGAAGCTTCAGTTCCCCACGGAGTCCCTATGTACGACCGGCAATTGGTTAGCAAATCCCCTCAAGTTCCGAACAATGGGAGAATAGTTTATGCCAGGATTGCCTTGAGTAGCATCATCCGGTGACCTGCAGCGCAACATATAAAGGGGACCCACTTGCTTGCAGCGGTATTCAACATGTCGCTTCGTGAGTTACGTTCGTTGCAGGGGTTGACTCCCTTTAACCAGGATTTTGTAGCGGACACACGAGGTTTATTCGGAGAATCTGCTATAGATGCAGCTCGTCCCATACGGGTGGCCGTTGTGGGTGCAGGGTACAGCGGTAAGCGATCCGGTTCGACACTACTTATCTCCTAACTTCACCCGTTGCACAGGAATCATCGCAGGAATTCGGTGAGCGAGTTCAACAACTAATTTTCGCGCGTGGCTAATGTTGTTGTAGATTCTTGCAGCGGGTCCCTAATATTCAATTGACTATCTATGAAGCTTGTGCCGGTATCGGTGGAACGTGGTTTGCGAACAAGTATCCTGTGAGCTGAACCCTCACGTTGGCTACAAGGATACCAATACTTTTTTTCAAGGGCCTTGCCTGCGATATACCTTCTCACTGCGTAAGCGTAGCTGTACGGTCTTACACGGTTACAGTTTGAACTCACTGATCCCGCTAGTATCAGCTGACCTTTCTTGAGAAGGCACTCAATTGTGCTTCAACTTTGTTTTGTGAACTGAACTCTTGCATAGACCGACTGGTCCTCCTTCTATGCACCTGGCCCAGGTACGAAGGTTCTCGATATCCATTCAATGCGCTTAACCCTCACAACAGAAATCCAGGCTTATTTGGAGTCCGTCGGTGCTTATTGCATCTTTATCACTGCGACAAGACCATTGAACTGTTCCTTTGTAGTGGACACATATAAACTTCGGCCGTTCATCAAGTTAGAACATCGGTTAACGAGTGCCATTTATTCAGAGGACACTGGGAAATGGAATTTGACGATCCAGCGCGGTGCAGAGCAGAATTTAGAGCAATTTGAAGATAGTGTTGATGTGCTTTTCACGGGAATGGGCGGATTGAGCCGGTGGAAGTGGCCAGATATCAAGGGACTCCATTCCTTTTCCGGCAAGATAGTGCATAGCGCCAATTGGGAGACCGGTGAAGGCAACCGTGACAGCCCCTGGCAAGATACGGTGAAATCATGGAAAGACAAGAGAGTTGGGGTCATCGGTGTGGTGAGTGTTCATGGCTGGGTGTGGTTTGTCGCCTGACTACATATGCAGGGCTCTTCAGCGATACAGATTGTTCCGGCTCTGCAGCCCAAAGTCCGCCATTTGAGTAATTATGTTCGAGGGAAGACCTGGATTTCCCCTCCTTTCCTCGGCGAGCGCGCAGAGAAACTCGGCATGGGGAAGCTGCAGCCAAACTGTAAGAGCCTTTGCTTTTTCCGTAGATAACCCGAGACGACCTGAGACGACCCAATGCTCAGATGTATTCACGGACAAGGATAAGGAAGACTTCAAGGATCCGGCATTCTATAAGGAGTTCAGAAGAGAGCTCGAGTCAGAATTGAATGTTCGTACCTCCGCTTTGCGTCGTAGGGCTATCGTTGAAACTATCCCAGTCCAATCACGTCGTCACTTTGAAAGGAAGCGCTCTTCAAGAAGGTGGGCGAGCAGCGTTCAAGGCAGAAATGCTCGAGCGGCTGGCGACGAAACCACTAATTGCTGAGCATCGTATACTCTATTCAACTTTGTCATCGTTTGTAGGTTGATATACCTTCTCCAGTTATACCGGATTTTGCTGTCGGGTGCAGACGATTGACTCCTGGCCCCGGATATCTTGAGGCATTATGCCAGGACAATGTAGTTTTTCCCTTTTTCTCTCTCAGCATCCTTTACTTATGTTGTTATGCAGGTCGACTTCATCACCACCGAAATCAAACAAGTGCTGCCTACCGGAATTGAAACCATGGACGGCAAGATCGACGAGCTGGATGTCATCGTGTGCGCGACAGGCTTCGACACCTCGTATCAGCTCGGCTTCCCAGTCATTGGACGCGGCGGTGTCCAGCTGTCCGAGAAGTACAACCCGCACCCTAAGCTTTACCTCTCTGTTGCGGTCGATGGCTTTCCGAACTGGTTCCAGTCGCTCGGGCCCAACGCTGCGGTCGGCAGTGGGTGAGTGCCTCGCGTGGTATTCGTTTTTACAACCTTTGTTTATCGCGTACTTGTTCAGTTCTCTGCTGATCGTCATTGAAAGGGTGCGTCTCGTATGCATGGTAGTCAGGGCATTCTATCGTTTACAGACGTACAGCAAGTAGACTACGCCGTGGAGGCGACGCTCAAGCTCCAGCGGGAGCACTTGAAGAGTATGGACGTCAAGCCCGAGGCCGTGGCAGATTGGGATGTGTATGTAGAGGTAATCACGTTGTGCGCCAAGCGAACAATACATGCTAACATATGTGATTTAGCACCATTTCGCAAAGGTTAAACATGGGTCCTCATACGAGGGCAACTAATGCTAACTTCGTGACCCAGACGATATTCAGCGAGAAATGCCGGTCGTGGTACAAGCAAGGCAACGAGGAGGGGCGCGTGGTCGCGCTCTGGCCTGGTGCGGATCCTTGCTCAAGATTCCACAACGACTCACCCCATATCTAGGCTCGTGTCTGCACGCCGTGCGCGCGTTGGAGCACCCGCGATGGGAAGACTACACCTATGAGCCCCTGGACGGACACACAAACCGCTTCTTCTGGGCCGGAAACGGCATGACCGTCGCAGAGGAGACGCCCGGCGCCGATAGTGCGTTTAGTTTGTTCTCCATTCCGCTCAATGTTAATATTTTACAGGAGCGTGGTATCTCAGCCACCCCGATGTTCCCCCTGGTAAGCTTTTTCCGCTGGTAAGATGCGTCCAGTGTAGTGACAGGACTGAAGTGCCGTTGTAATAAATGATCCTCTCCCTCACATTGCTTTTTTTTTCTGTTCAGAGGTGATGATGTATCCGAATTCAGTACAATGATCTAAATCTATGGCGTGTCCTGAAAATATATCGTTGCAATATTTTTGGGGCGACTCCAAAGCCGATAAGTCCGAGTCCATATTGAGCCAAAATGACGCGTGAACAAACAACTACGGTCGTCTCCTCATGCAGTCACTACGCACACGACGGTCAGAGGCGCCGGGCAAGTCCCAGCGGCAGCCCGCGCGCCTGGCCAAACCGAATGGTGCCGCTCCGACGCCGCGGCGGGACGCGCGCAAGTCCCGCGTCGACGACAAGATC
This sequence comes from Mycena galericulata, assembly GCA_029289565.1. NCBI lineage: Eukaryota > Fungi > Basidiomycota > Agaricomycetes > Agaricales > Mycenaceae > Mycena > Mycena galericulata. The sequence continues at coordinate 9,697 of JARKIA010000459.1, forward strand.
AAGAAGCGAATGTCTATGCGCTATGCCGACATTTCCAACCCCTCCGAGCTCAATGTGCCCCCCATCCCTGCCATGCCGGGCCTACCAAGTCGAACAGCGGGCAGGGAGCAAGACGAGGTGGTTATGGACCGCACGACTGGCCGAGAGGATCGAGGCGGAGACGACAAGAAGCTGCTGGACAAGGATGATTTTGACCCTGATGCATGTAAGTGGCTTTAGGAAGGAATATGGAACGTGTCCTGACTGCAATGTAGTCCTCAAAATCAAGCTTGCAAATTCAACTGAGTCAGAGCTCAAGACGCTGCAGTCTTCGCTGCGAAATGCAAAAGACGACACGGCATCCGATCTGCAGCGGAACGTATTCAAAAAGTAGGTCAAGGAATTATCACTACGCTCTGGATATCCCTGATACCTACCCAGCTATGCCGAATTCGTACTCATCTCCAAGGAAATATCCACTCTTGAAAACGAGATGCTCGAGCTCAAAGAATCGCTCTCCGAGTACAAGTCCATGCCCTCCCTGCTACATATCCCCGATCCGACCTCCACATCTTCTTCGGGCCTCTCCTCCTACCGCCGCTCGTCCGTGGCCGACCTGCGCATCATGTACTTCAACCAGATGCAGACGTTGCACGCGCAGATCGAGGGGTCGGCCAAATTCGCGCCGACGACGCCCGGGCGGCACGTCGTCAGCGAGGTGGAGGGGGTGATTGCGCTGAATGCCGCCACGTACAAGCCGACAGGCAAGGTCAAGTTCGTTGTACTTGACGACGCGGTGCTCGTTGCCCGTCGTCGGCGCCGCACCGCCGGCACCGGCGCGGAAGGCCGCGGGGGGAGCGTAAGCGAAGGGAAGCTCGTCGCGGAGCGCTGCTGGCCGCTCAACGAAATGCTCGTGCTCGACACGAAGGACTCCCCCAGCATGACGAATGTATTCAAGATCCGACAGGGCAAGGAGACGCATGTCTACCGCACAGAGACACCGGGCGAAAAGAAGTCGCTCTTGGCACAATTCCGGCACGTTGCAGAGGATCTTGCCGCAAAGAAGCGCAAGGAGCGCGAGGGCGAGCACGAACGGCGGAAGAGCATGTGGAACGGCGGGGGTGCAGACGGTGGTGGTTCAGATCGCGTCCCCCCGGTGCCGGACTGGATGGCCGCCTTCGCAAACCGAGGCGACCCTGATGGTGCTGCGGGATCTGACGCCAAAGAAAAGGCGGAGCGTGACGCGCGATGGACGAGTGAGTGGGCTGACGATCTTACCGTGGCCATTGCGTTACGCGAGTGGGAGAAAGCAACGGCGCTTGTCGAGACTGGTTCGTCTCGCCCCTTCGTTCAATGAACTCTCTTATCCTCGCCAATACACATTCAGGCAAAGGAAAACTCTCCACAACGCCCCCTTTGGCGGCGAAGCTCCCGCCGCTGAACGCGCAGCTTACCGCCGCGCTGCTTGACTCGCTGTCGCAGCCGACGAACCGCAAGAGCACGGTGATCGCTTTAATCACGCTCCTATTGCGCCTGGGTGCGGGTCCCGCGGCTCGCACAACGTTCCTTGCCATGCGCAGCCGCGTAATGCGCGGCCACGTGCGGCGCATCCGCTTCGAAGGGCACGTCGGCGCGTACATCGGCGACCTCGCCGTTGTGGTGTTCACTGGCATCAAACATACCGCGGATTGGTTCCTCGCGAGCTTCAAGGAGAATGAGGTGGCCAGCGGTGGGTACCTTGCATGCGTACAGGAGTGTGGCTAAATTGATAGTGTGCAGCGTTCATTGACTGGGCCAAGAAGCAGATCGAGGACTATGGCGAGCTCTTTCGGAGGCAGGTGTACAGTTCGGATGTGGACCTGAAGGTCGTCGATGAGGCGATGAAGATCACGTACGCGCAGAGTAAAAAGGTGTTTTCTTCCTCAACTGTCCGTAATAATATGCTCACTGTTCATCCACAGCTGCTCCAAGAATACGGGCTCGACTTTCGCTTCCTGTTTAGCGACGTGCTCTCGGAGCACCCCAAAGACAGCGTCAAGACGCTACCAACGTTCACGCTGCGCGGGCACCAGGTCGCAAAACCCCCGCGTCACGCGCCGGCATCGCTCAACCTCTCGTCGAGCTCGATCGCCCCCGTCAGCGTAAACTCGCCGCCACTACCAACCGCGCCGCTCTCCACGGCGTCTGCTTACAGCACAAACACGACACCCGCCGCCTCCGCGTACCCCAATTCCACGCGAGACGCTACACGTGATGCCCGGGACACGCCGCCGCTTACTGCTTCACGGAGCGGGTTCCGTGGCGCGCAGCTCTCGTCTGCGTCCACGCCACTGACGATTGTACCGGACCTTCCCTTCTCGTCACCCTCGGCGCGGCTGCCACCGAGCGCGGGGATCTCTAGTCCCCCCGCCCCACGCACGCCGGGCATCATGGGTGCACGCGAGCGGCCGCCAAGGACGGTACGCGGGAACCCGGCACCGCCGCCACGGAGCACTAATCGGCCGGGGAGCGGGCTCAGTCGCCCGCCACCTGTCGCCATACCACAACGCGAGGGTATGATTTAAGATACAGGGCTCGTGGGGATTGCATTGCATAACCGAGCATCATAACTTAACTGACAAGTAGAGAAAAGCATGGAAATGTATTTCCCAGAACGTACTGGTGTATATTAACTAGTTGGACATGGTACGCGCAAGACACGGTGGACAAGCGCCTTGAATCTGCTGTCTGCCTCATAAAAAGATCAAGTCAGACAGCGCCGAGACGGAGTTGACCGACAATTCGAACCCTCAGTGCAGGAAACAGAAGGATATTAAGGAGTGTGACCAGGCGTGACCGCCGACATCAACTTGAACGCGTTCAACTTTGCGACCGCCGACCGTGTCCGCCTGAACCATTGCCCCTACACTTGTCCAAGTACGCGCACGACATAAAACCAGGCGATTTTCCACGCGTTCTCCTGCCCTACAGAATTAGATAAACATGCAAACCTGCGTTCTTGCCACTGTGTTCGGTCCTTTCTCGTCGGGGGACTCCATTACTCCTGTTGAAGACGTTGAAGCCTCGTCGGTTTTGCAACCGTGTACTTAACTGCCCTTCGTACCTGCCAGTCTTTTGCCACCCTTTGTCTGATACTGCGAAATCCCACAAGCTCAATGTGCATATCTACGAGCCAGAAAATCCCACCAAGGAGCAAACCTAGTACGTGGCTACGTCTGCAACTTGCCCGGAGAGTTTCGGCTCGCTTCGCTTCGTTTGTGTATGCAAGATCGGCTTTCGGCGTATTTGGTCGTACTCCAAGGTTGTCCTCAGCTTCAGTCCAAATATTGCTACAAAGACAAGAGGAAGATCCATCTCCCGAAGAGGCTTGAATATTCGTCCAAATTAGGCTGTGTGGAATGGACGATGGCGTCATTTCTCCATTTTAGATGGCCGCATCGGGAAACTATTGAGAATGCAACTGGTTGGAATGCAAGAAATGTAAATATCGGTCAGAATAAAGTCAGAATGCGAATAAACGTGATAATTGGGCGGCTGACGGTCACGAATTGCAGACACACGCGCAAACACTCGAAACGTATAAATTTAGAGGCTACCCACTGTCTATCTTCATCTCGCCCCTTCCCCTCCCACCTCTTCCTTTACATGTCCTCGCCTCGCCTTCGGGCGTCCTCGCCGCTCTCACGCCTATTGGCAGCCTCTGTTTCTGCTCGTCCTCCCCGTCTCCCTCGCCGCTAGCCGCTGGCCTCGCCCAGTGAGTATCGTCCATTCAAGTCACATTCGACGTCAATACTGACCCGCCGTTCCAGCGCTGGTCTCCAGGTCCTGCCGCACGCCGGGCTGACTTGATTGTTCGTGGCCGGGGTATGTAACTCGTTCTCGCTATTGCGAAACTCGCTGACTGACCTTTCTTCTGTAGCGCGCTGTCCCTTAGCTCAACGACGCCAACCCGCAGGAAGCTGTTCGTGCCGCAGGACGGATAGACCGGACCCGCCGAGGCCAAGACTCCTCGTCCACCCTCTGCCGACACCCGGTCGCCCCGCTGTCCTGCCGCCGACAGCCAGGACTGCTAGCTGCGACCAGACCTAGCGCGCTCACCATCCACATCTATCTCCCGCCATCCAACCTCCTCCCTCGACGCCGCCCCCCCGCCGAGACTCGCGACGACGATGAGACGGGCACCCAACCATCTTGCAGGACGGATGGGTCGCCCACTGGACGGATAGGCCGAGGTCCGCCGGAACTAAGACCCAGGTCCACCTCCCGCCGACGCTCTGCCGCCCCGCTGCCCTTTGGCCGCCCCTTGCCCTGCTGGCTGGGATGTTCTCAAGCTTCCGTCTCCAACGTCGTCCTCTCTCTCCTCCGCCGCCCACCTTTTCCCTCGACGCCGCCCCCGTCGAGCCTGACAACGAGACGGGCCCTAGCCATCCTACAGGACGGATGGGCTGTACACGGGATGGATAGGTCGAGGTCCGTGGCACTAAGACATCAAGTCCACCGCCGCCGATGCTCGTCCGCACCGCTATCCCGTCGCCGGCCCTTGCCCTGTTGGCTAGGAAGACCCCCAAGCACCGTCTCCACCGTCGCGCGCACCTCTCTTCTCCGCCCACCCACCATCCCGCTCGGCGCCGTCCCCCGCTGAGCACGCGACTTGTCCGCGTTCCGAGGTCTCAAGAAGGAGGATGAGATGGGCACTGCCAATAGGGATTGTGCGCAGTGCGAAAGGATGGATAGGTGGGACCCGCCGATGGTTAAGACTTATCGTCCACCCCTCCGCCGACCACCCACCGCCCCGCTGTCCGGACGCCGCTACATGCCCTATCGACGGAGACGATACGGCGATGAACCGCAGCTTCACTCGAGCCACCACCACCACTCCACCACCCACAGGACCACGACGCGAAGACCAAGAGGTGCGGCCGATTGGGGACGCCTGGCCGGCCGCACGCCGCGGTACGTGGTCGATACGACTCAGCAAGACGCAGGCCCGGAGGATGGACGCATTTCGATTCGGGAAGCGTCGCGCTGAGCAGCTGTCGGGTTGGAGTGGTTTTGGTGCGAAAGAGTGTTTGCTTGTGGTTAGTTTGTTCGCCTTTTCTCTTATCCTACTTGATGCTTATTGGTTTTCTTCAGGTTCTCGTGTCTTCGTCCGCCCGTCTCGTTTGAGTTCCACCTCGACGCCGACAGTCGCCCCATGCCCACACGGAACCCCACGCCCGCAGGCACTCGGTCCGTCTTCCCTCACGCCCACAAGGCACCCACCCTCTTTTCGCCTGAAGCCGACAAAGCCCGAAGCCGACAAGGCACCACGCCCACAAGCACATTTTTGATACAAAGGCTCTGCTACGAAGCGCCAGAGAATCGTGTGGTTGAATTTAGGGGGAGGGGCAGTCCGTAATCTCTCTTTTTTTTTCGTGTCCGTCACTGTATCGTTGCTTTCGTGCCATCGTTGTTTTGTGTCCAAGTCCTAGTGTTTTTGTGGTCCCACTCTGCAGTCTCCTTATAACATCTTTGCTTGCCGCTTTCGAATCTCGTACACTATATCATCTTGAGTCTGAATGAAGGAAATCCGAAAACCACGCATGCCTCCGCCGGACTTGTGTGTACCACGAGAATATTTCAATGCCCATCAGTTCTTGGATGGCTTTCGCGTCGCCCAATTTGCACTTTGTTCAGAATTCATTTACTCTCCCCAGCTCTTTCGCTGTTTCTTAACAGGACCGCGCCGGAATATACCTACGTACCTACCTATGTAGCATTGCTGAATGGACAAAAAAGACGACGAAAATGGTCGTGAAAGGTATATGTATGTGCAATAGGCCCAGGCGGACTGGTGTTAGCAGCTCTATGATAGTTATCCTTCTACCTACCGTCCATTAAGTACAAGTGGTTGGCCCTCAAAAAATTACATTATGATACAGTCCTTCCCGTCCTTGCCTTTCCCGCTGCCCGAATCGTCCTGTCCGGCACTCATCCCGGGCCCACGATGCAGCACATGAGCGCCGGGGCTCCCCGGACTCGGCTGCGGCACGGCCCCGCCCCTTAAGCGCTGCGCCGCGCGCTTATCGCCCAGGTCCGCCGCGCGCTTGTAGTACGCGAGCGACTCGCGGCTGTTCGCGGGCGTGCCGATACCGACCTCGAGGAAGTAGCCGACGGCGTACATAGCCTTGGCTAGCCCCGCGTCGGCGGCCTTTTGCGCCCACAGGAAGGCCTCGGTGTCGGACTGCGGCAGGACGCCGGGCGAGCCGACGAGGTACCATGCCGTCAGAGCAAAGCACGCATCGCGGTGGTTTTGTTGGGCGGCGATGTTCTGGGTCACGTAAAATCAGCTAAAGTAAACTGACTGAGAGGGACGCACGTAGTAGTGGATTGATAGTGCAGGGTCCTGTGGACATCCCATCTTGCCGTACTCGTAGCATTCGCCGAGGCGATACGCACTCGGGGCGTAACCGAGCTCAGCTGCCTGCGCGAGCAGCTCGGTGCTATATTCGTAGTCCACAAAGAGCACGTTGTCGATGCCGCGCTCGTGCAGCAGCGCGAGCTCGTGCAGTGCATGAGGGAACTCGGCTGTCGCGTGCTCAGCACTGCGTTTGAGCCACTTGACGCCCTCCTTCGGGCTCTTGCTCAATCCGAGCTCGCCGTTGAGTTCCGCGATCCCGAGCCGGTACATTGCGCCGGGGTGGAGCGCGGCCGCAGACTTGCGGAAGAACTGGAGAGCCTTGGCCGCCTCGCGTCGGCAGCCCCAGCCGTTCTCGCAGCAGGTGCCCGCGCGGTAAGCTGCGTCGGGGTGGCCGTGCTTGGCTGCCAACACAAAAAGCGGGTATGCGCGGTCAAAGTCCTGCTTGGACTTTACTGTGCCGATGCCGTTGGCGAAACAGTCTGCGAGGAAGTACTGGGAGGCGGGGTGGCCGCGGTCAGCGAGACGCTTCAACAGGGAAGTGGCTTCGCGGATGAGCTCGTCGCGTTTCTCTTGGGCGCGCTCGACCTCAATGACGTTGGCGTTGGTCGGCACGGGGATGGGGAGGGACTTTGAGGCGTCGATCATGAAGACGGCAAACTCGAATTGGAGGTCCGGGTCCTGCGTTTTCTTTGCGTTGGCCCGGTAGAGCTCCAGTGTGCGCTCATGGGACAGTAGTGCTGCCTGGTTCCCTGGCCGCAGATGGGAGTGGTCTAGCAGCGGGCCCGGCGGCGGGGAGGGACTGCGGACAGACTGGGAGTGTGATCCCTGGGCGTATGCATCCACACTGTACGCCGAAGGTGCTGCATTTCCGTTGTAAAAATCGTCGGGCTCTTCTGGCTCGGAATACTGCTCTGCCTCGTCGTATTCTTGCTCGTAGTTGCCATACTGCTGGGGGTTGTATTGCTGCTGGGGTGGCCCCGAGGGCCGTGAGAGAGACTGGGGACGTGGGTCGGCATACATGGTGGTCGTAAGCAAGGCCGAGTTGGACTTGGTCGGAGTCGTGACGGCAGGATGTATTCCACTTTTCCGCAGCGGCACAGATTTTCTCGGCCATTACTCTACGGCACATAATAGCTTATAACCAAGTACCCTTCACCTAAGAACCTTCTTTGTTCGAGACCTTTAAGACCGCAGGCCCACTCGCTCGGTCTCAGTTCAATCACGCCGTCAAGCAACAGCCGCTGAACGTTGGACGTTGAAAGGGATGTGCTGGCAATATCCACTCCCGCGGCTTCCTTAAAAGGAGGAAAGGCTGTTGCAGCCCCTCGTGCGGTCGCATGCGGCGATGGCAAACCGAATAGTTGCAGGTCAAGATCTCGGACTAATGCTGTTGAGTATGCTCCGGGCGGGCTATGGGGAGGGGATACCAGGGGGAGAGGTTGAGAGCGCTTCCGTGAGACACAGAAGACTCTTTCTTAAAAGTTACTTTATTCACGCTCCACGATCCCAAGTCACAGATTGGAAAAAAATTGCGTTGTACTGCACTACAGAAACTACCATACCGCTAAGGCTCTTGTATTATTTACGAGTCCGGGTTTGCTGTTTATATACGATTCTCGATTCTTCGAGTGCCGCGAATGGAGGGTCTTCCAACGTTCCGTCCCAATTCCGTCCAAAGGAATTTCGCTGCTGATGCCATTCGCCGTCCATCGTTCCCAAGAAATTGAGCCTTCGAAAATTTGGTCGATTTCTGTTCCCGCCACCATCCCCGCCATCTTCTTCACCACATGTAATCGTCCTCATCGCTGTAGTACCCCGGACCCAACGAGTCATCGCTATCGTAATCCAAAAAGTCGTACGGCGGCCCAAAGTCAAGGACCGAGCGGTGCTGCACCTTGCGTCGCTCCATAGGGGGCGCAGGCGGGAGTGCCGCAATCTCCACGCTTGGTGCGGGGAAGTGCACAGAACTATACACTTCCGGTGCCGCCGGTGCGCGGTAGTAATCGTCATTTAGGACCCCCGGCGCGGGCACGATATGGTGCGAGAGGAGGTGCACACGCATGTCCGCGAGCGACATGGGCGCCTCTTCTCGCGGACTGTCAAGGCAGTGCCCACAGGACCAGGCGAGTTCGGGGAGCGCGGCGGGGAGGATGCTCGCGCCAGCGCTGGCGGCGCCTCCAGCGGGGTCGCCGTCCTGCGCCGCGTCGGCCGCCGCGTCCTTCTCAGCCTGCATCACGTCGTCTTCGACGTTCTCCCCATCCTCGCTCGTGCTGCTCTCCGAGCTCTCTCCGTCCTCACTCCCCGACGCGTCCGCGTCTGGCATGTACTCGTCATCTGAACCCAAGTCCTGCCCCGCATCCATCACCGCACGTGCCTTAGCGATAGCCGCCCGCTCCAGCGCGCGCACCGCCGTAGCATCGGTCGCGTCAAGCATGTGCCAAGCTGTGGGCACACGGAAGTGCTTCTCCCCCTCGTGCCGCACCGCATTGCGCCAGCTGAACCCGTGCACTGTGGCCTTTCCTCCACCAGAAGCGTCGACGACCCCGGCGTCTCCAGGCAACGCCGACGTAGAAGGTCCTGCCGCTGAACCCGCGCGCTTGGCGCATGCGTGGCACGCGAGGCGGGCGTCCGCCGCGTCCATTTCCTCCACTGTCGCCGTCGCAGGATCCAACCCGCACGCGGTGACGACCTTCTCCACAATCTCCACCGTCGAAGAGTCCACCTCCAGCGGCCCGGTGCGCCACATAACATCTTGGCTGGCGTCCATGAACATGAGCATTGACGAGAAGTCCGTCCGGGTCAGGCAGCGATGCGCAAGCACGCGGGGCCAGAAGAGCGGCCGGCAGGGGCATTCGATGCCGCTGCCGATTTGGTGGTAAAATCCGTCCTCGTAGTCAGAGATGCACGTGCTGCATTTGTACACCGAGGTCGCAAGCGGGAGGCGCGCCTTTATGCTGTCGTCGTCCACTCCACTCTGGCCGCTACGTTTGTGCACCTTCACAACCTGGCCAACGATTTTCTCGCGCCAAGTGGCGATCATCACAGGAAAATCGGGCAACATCGCCTCGAAGGTGTGTTCGTCCACGTCCACCTCGACCGCCGCTTTGATAATGGCACTGATCTCGGGGAATTCACAAAAGTCGGGGCCGCCCGGCATGACATCGGTCCACGGAAGTTGCGAGCGCTTGAAGGTGCGGAAGACTTTGGTCGCGATGGCCTTGCGTTTCACGACAAGGGCGGCGTGTTCGCGGAGGAGACGTTTGGCCTTCATTTGTTCCATGTAACGCACCATCTCAGGTTCGATCGTGCTCCAGGCTCAATCCGATGTCAAAATGATACGACAACGCAGAGAGACGAACTCACTTCGGTCTGTCAAGACATGCGGCTGTTTGACGAGCTTGTGGGAGTGGAGAGAATCCATCGGAAGTATGTTATCTAGCTCCACGCCCCACCCAAGAGCCGTTAACTTCGCAGTAATTCTGAAATGCTAATTTTGAAAAGAGAGCGAATAGGAAAGCGAAATACGTACGCATTAAAGCGGTTCTCTCTGAGATCAGCCAATTCTGTGCTGCGGTTATCTGCAATTCCCTGCGACCAGGCCTCACACGACTTTGAGAGCTGAATTCCCGGGTTAGTTTTATTATAAAATCATAGGTAGTGTCTATACCTCTTTCAGAGATTTCACCAGCTCTTTCCTCTCTTCCACGAACTTCTTTTTCTCCTCGCGGTCTTTGAGCGCATTGTAGCTCGCTCTGACGCGTCCGATTTCCTCACAAAAGTATACTGTTTTGTAAGGCTCTGGTGAGACAGATAATTAGGATGGTCTCCTTGAGTCGACAAGGTCACCCACTGGTAAAATCGGGGCGAGTTGGAACGAGTTCGACAAAACGGATCATATCGGGGTCTCTTAATCTGGGAAGGCTGGAGGATACGCTGCATTTCCTTTAGCGCGATTTGGAAGAGTAAGCTGTAGACTCACTGGGTTTTGGCGCATTTGCCGCAGATACGAATGAAGAGCCCCCAGTCCACCTTGCGAGCTATTTTCTGGCAGACCTAGAAATTTATGAGGATACAAGAAGAAGTGGCAAACCAAGAGGCGCGCCTGGCAGGTCGGGTCGAACACCAAGCTAACCCATTGCGGCTCCGTCATCCATTGTGGACAGGGCGGAAGGCCGGGGACGTTGCTCAAACTGGACTTCCAGATTGTAATGGAGGATCTACGCATGAGGAGATCTCTGAATTCCTTCGACGTGCGGGAGAGGCGCAACACATCGAGTGGCTGAAGGTTTCCGAATATCTATTTCGCTAACTTCAGTATCCAGGGTTCAGGTAGAAAGCAGTGGGGTCTCTGACCTCGAAAAGTACATCGAGAGAGATGTCCAAAAGCTTTTGAAGAGACCCTTTCTTCTTCATAGTCCTCGGTCGTTTTGGGGCGGAAGAGCCACTAGCGTTGGTTTCCGCTTTGCGCTTCATTGCAGCAGCGCGGGGGGCGCGTCGTTTGCTCGATTCAGCAGCCGGTTCAGAGTCCATGGTGGTAATGTCGAGGAATTGAATTAGGAAATATAAACAAAAGTGCACAGCAGAATCGAGACTCGTACGCAGCCACAGAACATCGACTCTTCGGAGTCTCGCCGCTACTTATACAATTACATAGTCCAGATTCTCAGCGATGGGCCGCCGATGGCGCTTCAATCGGACTCGTCTGTGTCTCTTATTTTATTTAACAGCTTTATGACATTCTGGGGCTCAGCTGTAAATAGGTGTGGTACTCTGTCCGACTCCGAAGCAGTCCTGCCAGTGGTGTGTGAAGCTGTCAGCGGTGCTCCGCACAACGACCAGAGCTGAACTTGAAACCCGCGCCTAACTCTGTCTGGCCAAAACATAATGATACCTGGACAAACAACGCGCGACGCGCTCGCTCCGGGGCGAAACGGACCAAATTTTGATTGTTGTGTCTTTGACGGGAACAAACTTGGGCGCTCGCTACTGTTTCCAAGTCCAAGAAAAATCCTTCAACCGTTCTGTTCCTTTGTGCCCCGCTTTTTGTCCGCTCTCCAAGGATATGCGTTTATCAGTCCGTTTTGCACCTCTACAATGAATTCACTGAGCCACAGGCGCCTCATCCCCAATGGCAGGCCCCAAAACCGTCAGCGTTGGCGCGGGGAAATGAACGGGGCCATACACCTCCGGTGCGGCGGGCACGCGGTAGTAGTCCACGTCGCGCACCGCGAGCAGCACGTCGTGGCGGGCGGCGAGGTGCTGGCGCGTGGCCGTGAGGGTCATGGGCGCCGCGTCCTGCAGCCTGTCGAGGGGCACTGTCGTGAAGGTCAAGGGCGCCTTCTCCTGCGGCCTGTCGAGGCAGCGGACACAGGACCACGCGATTTCGGGCAGTGAGGAGGGGAGGATGCGCACGCGACAGTCCGTGGCGGTCTCCATGTTCTCGCCGTCCTGCACGGAGTACTCGTCTTCTGAGTTGTCGAGGAAAACGGCAACGTCATCCTCTCCGTCTTGCATGGCGTCGTCCGAGTCGGGAGCACTCTGCTGCATTGTACCTGCAAAAGTCTCCGTCCCTTCGCTCCCTTTCCTCATTGCCACCACCTCCAGCGCGCGTGCAATCGCCGCGTCCGCCTCATTGAGCATGTACCACGCCGTGGGTTGACGTTGGATCTCCCCATCGTCCCACATTGCGTGGATGTCTCCATCGTGCTGCACAGCGTTGCGCCAGCTGTACGCCTGCACCATGGCCTGCACCTTCTCTCCGGTTCTGTAAGTAGCGTCGTTCTTGCCAGCGGGGTCCGTCCCCAAAGATAGCTCCGGAGGGCCTCGCTTGGCGCACGCCAGGCACGCAAGGCGCGCGTCCGCCGCGTCCATGTCCTCCGCGGTCGTCTTCGCAGGGTCCAGCCCACATGCAGTGACGACCTTCTCTACGATTCCCGCCGTGTGCTTGTCGACCGCGAGCACATGGGAGCGCCAGGCGGTGTCGCGGAAGTTTTCTTTGAAAAGCAGCCGTTGCCCGTAGTCCGGCGGAAGCGTCAGGCAGGGATGCGAAAGTACGCGCGGGTAGTACAGCGGCCGACAGGGCAATTCGAACTGGCGGAGGCCTCGGCGTAAGCTCGCCTTAAGGTCGTCGTCGTCGCATGAGAGGCATCTGTACACCGAGGTCGCGAGTTTGAGGCGGGCCGTGCTGCCAGCGTCCTCAACATCACTGTTCTCTAGTCCGCCATTCTTGCGCAGCAGCAGCAGCTTCCGGAGGAGCCCTGCCCGCCAAGTGGGGATCATTTCGGGAAAGTCGGGCAATATCGATTCGAACGTCCACTCGTCCACGTTAACTTCTGGCGCCGCCTGAAGGATAGCCTTGATCGCAGGGAAGTCGTAAAAACTCGTGGCATTTGGCATGACGTCGGTCCAGGGAAGTAGCGAGTGCTTGAATGTGCGGAGGACCTTGGTGGCGGTTACCTTACGCGCCGCCAAAAGGGCGGCATGCTCTCGAGCGAAACGCTTGGTTTGCATTTCTTCCATATAACGAATCATATCTGGCTTAATCGAGTTCCAAGCTAGATACACTGTCAGATATCAACGACGACGAGCAGACAAACTGACTTCGCTCTGTTAGGGCCTGCGGCTGTTTCACGAGCTTGTGGGATTTGAGCGAGTCCATCGGCAGGATGCGACTCAGTTCTTCGCCCCATCCAAGATCAGTCAGTTTGGCGATAATGCTTAATAACTGGAGTCAAGAGAGGAAGAAACAACTTGAAGAAAGGTCGCACGCATTGAATCGCTCTTCTTTGAGATCGGCCAGTTCTGTGCTACGATTTGCTGCATTACCTTCTGACCATGCTTCGCACAGCTTCGTATGCTGAATGATGGCCTTAACAAAATTTCGAAAACTTCCAACGTGACCTACCTCTCGCAGGGCCTTCACAAGCTCAGTCCTTTCCTCTACAAATTTAGTTTGCTCTTGGAAATCCTTCATTCCAATATAGATGGATTTGATGCGTTCTAATTCTTTAGAAAAGTGCACCGTTATATAACGTCCTGGTGGAACGGAAGATTAGAACAATCTTCTTGGCCTGCATGTACACTAACTGGTAGGTGATTCCGGGCGATTTGGAACGAGTTCCTCAAAGTGCACCGCTTCTGAAGCCGTTAGCCTCGTGAAGCCCCGCAACCCCCTGGAAACCCTAAATTCCACCTCAGCAAGAGACACCGACGACTGGCGCATACTCACTGTGTCTTGGCGCATTTGCCGCATATGCGAATGAAAAGCCCCCAGTCTACCTTGCGAGCGCCTTTCTGGCAGACCTGAAAAGTTATGAGGATACCAATAAGAACTGGTCAACTCAGAGGAGCACCTGGCAGGTCGGGTCAAACACCAAACTAACCCACTGCGGCTCCGTCATCCCAGGCGGGCATGGCGGAAGACCGGGGACGTTGTTCAAACTGGACTTCCAGATCGAAATGGAAGATCTGTGCATGAGGAGAGCTCTGAATTCCTTCGACGTGCGGGAGAGGCGCAACACATCGAGTGGCTGAAGGTTTCCGAATATCTTGTGTATCCAAATCAGCGGTATTCAGGAAAAACGGAAAGTATATAACCTCGAAAACTATATCCAGGGAAATTTCTAAAAGACACTGGAGGCGGCCGTTCTTCCTCGCAGTCCTGGCTCGTTTTGGGTCAGAACCATCACTGGGATTGGTGTCCGGCTTGCGTTTCTTTGTCGCAGCGCGCGGCGTGCGACGCTTGCTGGATTCGGCGGCTGCTACAGAGTCCATGGGAGGGAAAAGAGACGGAGATGACCGTCTTCAGCCTGACTTTATGTGGCGCGCTCGAGAAGCCGCTTTGAACAAAAAGCAGTCAGAACAAAGGCGAATTGTTTGTGGCGCGGTCCCGTGAGTGCCAGGGACTCGGCTAGAATACAATTGCGAAACATAATCAACGTGTTTTTCCGTCGGAGACTTGAGCTTGAGCTTGAGATCTCGAAGCAGTGGTGTGTGTGAACCTGTCAGTGGTGCTCCGCACAACGACCAGAGCTGGACTTGAAACCCGCGCCTAATATGTCTTTGTCTGGCCAAAACATACCTGGACAAACAACGCGCGACGCGCTCTAAATCTCAAGTAACGCACCTTCAAGTTGACCACACCTGCCTGCACAATCCAATGGTGGCACAACCTCCGTTCCAGCAGCAGTTCGCCACTGATACCCAAAATGTCGCGAACCATCCACAACAACAAGTCCAAGATACCTTTGCTACACCCCCTACCCCTGACTCCGTGCCTCCACAATGGGCAGTGGATATGCACAATTCTCGGCTCCACCTAATCAGCTGGCAATTTTATGGGATGGCAATCATGCGGTATAACGCTCAGATCGACCACATTGAACAGTGCGTCTTCTCTTTCCTTTCCTTATTGCACTCACCCAAACGCCAGAAGAGCTCGGTGTTCGGCACGAGCCTTCAACGCGAGGCGCAAGGGAAATGAGCCTCTGATTCCACTCTCGCAGCCCATTGCAAGACATACTGTATCCCCTCTCCCTGATGCGCCTGTCGCAGGCGCGCCTTTGATACTTCCTCCCGATTTTGTCCCCGCTCCCGTTGTTCTACCCCCGGCCCACCCCAACTTTCCTGCCACCAAGGCGGCCCTGCGTCATCTGGGTGGTAAGCAAACAGCTTTGTAAAAGCCATCTCCCGAAGCCCATCCCTTGTTTTCAGCTGCGGATCTGACAGCGTTACTAGCCGCATACGACTGCCCCCCTCAAGAGGATGTCGAGGCACAGAGGAGCGCCTTTGCCCGCTTTATAGGTGTCAGACTGTAGGCGGGCGTTGGGTTTTATTCATGTCAAACTTCTTGCCGTCCTTTTCTTGTATGAATCCAGTCTCGGGTAAAAACAAGTCGAACGTAAGGAATCATGGTTGTCGCTGACCAAATTCGGCGAAAATAGCCCTTGGCAAGTATGTCCAAACTCCACTTCTAAGCTTTTGTGAATTTTGAATGGCAACTCTTCACGTCGGAATTCGCGTCCAAAGGCGCGAGACGCGTGAAATAAATAGGTTGTTTGGTCGTGCACTGCACCCATCCTTGATATCCTACTAACAAACGGTACTAAATGGGCGAGGAACGAGCTGCTTTTCATTACAGCGTCTGCCTAAAGAGACTACGCAGCCACTGGACTGCGCCGGCGGAGTGCCGTCGGCCTGGCTTTAAATTGGCCTTGGCACAAACCTGAATGATCATCGTAACCTTTCAACACGATGCACATCATCCTAACTGGTGCGTCGGGCAATGTTGGCACTCCAATTTTGCGCCAGTGTCTTGCGTCCCCCAATATCACCCGTATCTCCATTCTGTCGCGCAGAGAATTCTCCCTACCTGTCGGCGAAGGAATGGATCCAAGTAAAGCGCAGATTATTGTCCACGACAATTTTAACGCGATGGACCCTCTTTCCGACGTGCTTAAAGGTGCGGATGCATGTATCTGGGCGCAGGGCACCGGCCAAAACGACGTTTCGAAGGAGTGAGTGCTATGATCTATCTGCGCCTGGTCTCTGAGTCCCTTCAGAGAATACATCCGTATCACATGCGACTATCCGGTTGCTGCCGCCAAAGTATTCAGCACATTGTCGGACAGGGGCTACTTCAATTTTGTGCACATTTCCGGCGAGGGGTGGGTTCTCTTTACCTGGCACGCCTGGAATACCTAGTCTCACTCCTCAACAGCGCAGATCCTACCGAACAGGCGTGGACTCTCTACGGAAGGATCAAAGGACGCACCGAACTCGCACTTAGCACCCTCGCGTCCACGCCTCCATATACTACGCTCCGTGTGTTCAATGTGCGTCCCGGAATGGTGGACCCTCAATCATTAGAAGACCGGTCACCGCAGATGAAGCTCCAGAAAAAAAATGGGACACATGTTCGTTGGGCCATTTTTGCGCGTCCTGACACCTTCTCTTGTGTCCCCGACCGATACGTTAGCAAAAGTGCTCATCGAGCTAGCCGCGGGGGACGGGAATCCTATCGCGCCGGGCGTTGGGGTCGAGGACGACGGTCGCACCTTACGAAGTGTAGGTATTCGGAGGTTGGGTGGGTTGAAGCGCTAGGATCCCATTCAGTGCAGTGGCACGAACAATACTCTACTTACTCCAATAATGTCTGGTCTTATGCATGTACGAACTTATGAAAATGTTGCTTTCCATAGGTTCTCCATAGTGTACGCCAAGATGCCCCGTGGCCGAGGCCCACATTCCGGTGCCGAGACATCCTCAGAGTAGTCCTGATCCAAGTCTGGTTTGAGATACTACTGTCCCCAATTTGCTCTCACAACACTTGGTTTGAATTCGTGCGCAAGGGCACCTTTCAATCCTTTATAACATCGATTGGACATAGCGACGCCCAATGAAGCCGTGGCTCACGAGTCATGAATATTAAGGTGGCCAGGTAACCAGTCAGCGACAGTATGTCTAAAAGTCAGGACGGTACCAACTATCCCAGTCGGAATCCTGATTGTAGTACTAGTAGGGATAGGTTCGGAACAAGCCGCCTTCCCTCGTGACATGCACGTGCTTTGAAGGGCATTCTGAGAAGGGGCTTGTGCCAAGATCAAGAAAAAGGGCAATGTGTTCTGCGCGTCCTCCCGACTCGGGAACCGCGTAAAATACTTGGGACTTTTGATACAATCTGTAGATAAGAAGTGTAAAAGTGTTTCTCTCGACTCAGATTCATTACCCGGTTTCAAATGGTGTTAAAAATCTGTGGTCAATGTCGACCTTTTACACGCTGTATGGCGATGAAAATGCCCGGATAGAATGATTTGTCCCGGGAGAATAAAAATTCTGAGGAGGCAGTAATATAGCTAGGATGTCTCTAATGACTACATGACTTTAATTTGAGTCAATACGCCTAGAACGGCGTGCGCTAGGTGGCCACAAGAAAAATGACCGAATTTGGGGTGATTTGTCATCAAGGCGTCGCACCTCTCCCGCTTCTTCTCCCTCTCCTGAACGTTATCGCGCACTAGTGTAGACTCAGAAATATTGACTAGACCCACGAGAATACCTCGGGCACCTCAGACACCACGCCGTCATCCCTTTTCACCCGTTGCATGCTCACCTGGCTCTCCTCGAAAACCGATACCTCCATGCTCGACGTGCCTTCAGGGCATCAGGGAATGGGTATCCTCCTTTGATATCCGGGATACGGAAGTTGTGGTCGAAGAGCGAGGTACAGTATGCGCAAGACAGCAATTTTTCAGATTGTCGAGTCACACTTGGTCACTCATGAAACGCGTCGCGTCACGCTGCCCGATTCAGCCAGGAAACTGGCAGCGCGTTTTCTAAACGACGAGAGATGGTATGGACTCAATTATTTCAGAGAGATCTTTTACAAATAATATTGCGAATCGATCGAGCCCATAAAAACTGGGGATTTCAAGACAAATGTGGTCGGTTTGCCGGTAATTGATGGGGCAAGTGGTCGCTCAAAGTCAGGATATATAATGGGAAGGGCAGCATATCCTGCAAGACCAGATGGCTAGGCATATACACTACTATCGAATGAATAAAGTGCTCGTTTACACTAAAGGAATCGGACTCGAAACGGGGGAGTAATCCGCCCGCGAACACATGCCTTGTTTTCACGAGTTTGGACCAAGCCTCTCTCCGAGAATCGCCGGCTTGCCGGCGCGGAGACAGGCTTGCTCCGAACCTATAGTAGGGAATTGTCTGGCGTTGTCACGGTTGTGCGATATATCACGTGCTCGCATCTCTTTTTCGAAATGGCATCCACCACCGAGCTTGTCGAGTATCTGAAAGCGACATTGGACCCCAATCCCAACACCAGAATCTCTGCAGAACTCAAGCTCGCGGAGTACTTGGCGCTCCCAGGCGCGTCCATACCAACTTCTCTGCCCTTTTGCGATCCTGACTTTGGCCACCATCATCTTCGTCGCGTCCAATAGACGCGGGATTAGCCCTCTCCTCCCTCGCCATCGCCAAAGATGAAGAAATGTCTCTCCGTCAGATGAGTCTTCGCGTTTGCAACCATTTGACGCGTCTTGATGGCTACTTTTCTGACCAGCACTCCGCGAGCATTATACTGCGGAAATACGTGCTGGAGCGTTGGTCCCCGTATTTTCAAACTTTCAAGGGATCAGCACCATCTGTCGAAGTACACAATTACATCTTGGCCCGCGTACTCTCGTGAACGCCTCGTTCTAGGTCAAAGCTCAGATCCGACTGAGCTTATACTATGGACTTTCAGACCCAGATCGCAAGATTCGTACTCTTTCCGTGCGTCTCACGTATCTTACCGCGTATCTGTTGCTTACTGAATGTCTCCAGGCACACACCCTTTCCTCCATCGCGAGCAGTGACTGGCCGGACGAATGTCCCGATCTTTTGACCACTTTAATGGGTCTACTTTCCTCTGGATCCTCGGACTCTGTGCACGGGGCTATGCAGCTTTTCACGGAATTCATCAAGTCTGATTTGACAGAAGACCAGATCCTACCCATACTCCGCGATCTTCTGCCCATGCTTCTCTCAATTTTGGGAGCCCCGGAGGTGCGTTCCCTGCCTATGACGCACGACTTTATCTGACCAAGGGCAGGTACACGCACCCCTGACGCGCGCCAGAACGGTCTCTGTCTTCAGGCAATGCGTTACGGCCTTGTATATGGTGAAGGGTCAACATCCCCAAGCCGTGAAGGAAGCTATCGCATCGATACTTCCGATTTGGTTGGAGGCATTCAAAGTCTTGTTGAGTACCGACCCACAAGGGGACATCGCTCACGCCCGGGATTGGGATATGCTGGCCGTTCGAATCCAGGTTTTCAAGGTATGACCCGCTACTCAATTACCATGTCTTGCCTGACCGATCCGCAGGCACTGGACACGATTCACACCTCGTTTCCGCGTGCATTGACGCCTTATCTTAACGGCTTTCTTTCTATATCCCTCAGCCATCTACAGTCCCTTTACGGGACCTTCTCCCAATACTATCTCTCAACGAACGAGTCGGCGCCTCGTTCGTCTGAGAACGAGACCATTGAGCTTCCTCAGCTCATATGTCCCATATTTGATTTCACGGCCGCTGTCACGCGGGGTGGGAAATCAAAAGGATGGTTCGAGAACCAAAACCTCTCTGCTCTAATTGCTTCTATCTTCAATTTCTTACAAATGACTAATGATGATGTGGGTCACCTTCAAGGTCAATCCCTGGTATCTCGATTGATGGGTTATTCCAGGAAGAGACATGGGCCACTAACCCCAACGCTTTCGTGGCACAAGAGGAAGATGAGACCCAACCGTACAGTGTGCGGGTCGCTGGCTTTGATCTTCTAGCTGTCAGCAGTTTCCAGTTTTTTTGTCCGTTCGGTCGTGATGATTAAATCCCAGTGCCTCATTGATCAAACACGGGCGCAAACAGCCATTGCATTCCAATCCACCATTCAAGAGGTCATCAACTCCTCTCAACAAGCTAGAGACGGTGGAAAGCGCGACTGGTAGGTGCCAGTCCCAGTGTGTTGTCTTTGTTGGTTGATTTGTTGGTTGATTTGTTGGTTGATTTGTTGTGCAAGGTGGAGACCCTTGGAGGCTGCTCTCGCGGCCATTGGGTCACAAGCAGAAGCCGTTCAAGATTGTGTGGAAGACGAGCAAGATGCGGGCCGTACCAAGCCTATTGACATCGAATTCCTGCTCAGCGATGTCGTACCCTCCGTGCTGGGTCTCTCAGGTTTTCAATCAATATAACTACTCCTAGCAATAATTCTCAACGTACCCACGCAGAATTCCCATTCCTGCAAGGCCGAGGCTTCGTATTTGCCAGTCAGTATTCGAAATTATTGCCTGTCCAACTGGCCGGTCAATATCTCGACGCTGCCATCCAAGTCGTGGAGGCTGCCGAGGCTGGAGTTCCTGTTAAAATATCCGCTGTTAGAGCGGTGCACAAGTCCGCCAATTTTTCGATTTCGTCCTTCTCTCCTTCTAATAATCATGAACCAGCTTCTTCCAGGGTGGAGACGTGTCGACGCTTTCGCCTTTTGCCCCTCGGATAGCAAAGGATTTGGGCCCATTCCTGCTTATAACCTCCGACGATACTTTGTCTCTCGTTCTTGAGACATTATCGGTCGTAGTACAGGTCGACAAAGGTAGCTGGCTTACCACAGAATCAGCCGACTCGATGGTCGCTGCTATTCTGGAGGTCTGGGCGAAAAACAACAAAGGTCATCCTTAATGTATTCTCATGGATGCCTTCTGATCAGCCTTCGATTGCCCAGATCCTATATTCTTATCGATTGTGGACAACATCCTCACGTCGCTAGCGTCGTCCTCTGCAGACGGTATATACCAGACGGTCGTGAAGCAGGCCTTGCCACACTTGTGCCAGGCCATGGCCTCCGCTCCACTTTCGGAGTCGTGGATCACTGCTTCCGCTATAGACCTTGTCAGCAGCCTAGTAACAGGAGCATCAGAAGGCGCCCTCGGAGAGGGTTTCTTCAGCGTGCTTGCTCCAAGCCTTTTCAAATGCTTAGGGGAAGCGGAAGATAGAGACGTCCTCCAGGTATGTTATCTTCCGTTCAGCGGACAGTAGCGTCCCTCATGTTCCACAGAATGGGATTTCCTGTCTTACCCTCATTATACGCAAAGACTGCGGGCAACTTCTCTCATGGTCTGAGTCCGAGCGAAGTGGTCTTGACTGCGTACTCGCTCTCATAGCCAAGTCCTTGGAGAGCCAGGATGAATCGGGAGGGCTGGTCATTGGGGAGCTGATCATCCATTTGCTTCGCAAAGCTGGTGAATCTGTCCTGCCTGTTTTGCCCCAACTCCTGCAGGCCATGATCGCCCGTATGACAACAGCCAAGACCGCCACCTTCCTCCAAGTAATGGACAATACCTTTGATCTCATAGCCACACGATACTAATCGTTCGACAGAGTCTGGTCATCCCTTTCGCCTTCCTCATCAATAACCAGCGAGACACCGTTCTGGATCTGCTGGAATCGATGAACGTCCAAGGTCGTTCAGGCCTTGATATTCTCATCCAAACCTGGTGCGAGAACGCCGAGACATTCCAGGGCTTCTGGCCGTCTCGCGTCAGCACCATGGCCCTGTGTCAGCTATTCGTGTCGGAGCGCCCGAGTTTGCAGAATCTCATGGTCAAAGGCGACATCATTGTGAAGCCGGAAACTCAGAATGGTGAGATCTCTGGGGATGGGCATGGCATCGAGTTGATCGCCTCTGCAGTCATTATGACACGGTCCCGGACGAAGCTTAGTGCGTCGAACGCTGCTTCATTGATACATCAATGTCTGACGAGTTCCTCTCTAGGCCCACATGAATTCAGTTCAATCCCTTTCCCGGTTAAAACACTCAAGCTGTTGCTGCACGATGTCCAGTCGGGCGGGGAGTCTGCCACAATCACCGCCCAAGGTGATTCTTACGATGTCGACTCGGACGATGGCGTAAGTTCGAGATTGACGTTCATTCATTCATGGCATCTAACGGATCCTCGTTCCTCGATTTCAGGACGAAGACTGGGCCGAGGAAGAGAAACTGAACCCCAACGATGAATTTGAGTTCCTGTCCGAGCTCATTGGTCCGAAGGGGATAGCCTTTGACAACGACGACGTCTTGGAAGAAGACGACGACGAGGATCTTCAGAAGGATCCTGTTTCGACCATGGATATGCAGGTTAGTCGATCTGTGTGCCTTTGTTCCCGCAAATCTGATTTGTTCTTTAGGCACACCTTCTGTCATTCTTCCGGGAATGTGCGGCTCGGAACACGAGCAACTTTTCAGCCGTCGTGAACCAAATGAGTGCAGAGGAGATGCTAGTCGTTCGCCGAGTCGTCAGCGCACAGTGAGGGATTCCTGTATTTCGGATTTCGTAAGTTTGTTTTCATTAAGTAGATCGTGATATTCTGTATTTAAATTACAAGGCGAATGTGCGGGAAGGAAAAGTCCTTCCCATCTAAAATCCCTCCTTGCCCATGTCCCACTCCCGTACGGATCCGCGCTTGTTATACTCGATCTCCATGATGTTCGTCGACGCCTCGCCACTGTTCCATCTCTCACTAACCGGCGTCGTCGCGATTGGTCTATACGCCTTCGTCGTCTTATCCTTCGTGAGGCCGAGCCGCTCCATCATCTTCTTCTCGTCCCGATCCTCTTTCCGAATGCGAATGAGCTCAAGCATAGCGTCCCAGCCCTCAAACTCCGCATTGTTGATGAGCCCCGTCGCTGGAATCTTGGGCATCCCGAGCGGCGCGATGTCCAGCCGCGGATCGTACGACTCCTCAAAGTACTTGTCCATCTTGGACGGGACCCGGGGCTCAGGCTCGGGGCCGGGGGTGACGGAGCGGCCGCGCTTTTTCGTCTTTTTCGGGCGGTCGCTGCGCGGTTTCGTACCGTCGCCGCTTCTATGTCGTTTGGATTTGGTGGGAGGAGGGGGAGGTAAAGAGGGGAGTCTAGGCGGGGGAACCGGTGGCTCGGGCGGGGGAAGAACAGGGAGCTCGGGCGGGGGAATAGGGGGCTCAGGTGGGGAGACAGTAGGCGCTGGCGGAAGGACAGTGGGTTCCAGCGGGGGTAAAGTAGGCTCTGGTTGGGGTATAATATCCTTGGTGCGGGCAAACTTGAGTTTCTGGCGCAATTCAAGCTCGCGGGCCGCAACACCATCAGACTTGCCCACCGAAGGAGAGGAAGGCCGGCGGGGAGAATCAGCCGCGGAAGGTGACCGCCGCCGCTTCCGAGGACGGGAGTCGTCCGTCTCAGAGGAACGAGTGGGAGACGGGGAACGGCGTCGACGGTCTCTGCTGCTTGCTCTCGTTGGCCTATCCGTCGAGTTTCTTTCATCATCCGAGTATGTGGTCGGACTGGTTGATCTGCGACGCGACTTTCGGTGCGACCAGGACGAGCGCTTTTCGTCGTGGCGGCGTCGGCTGGAGCCGCCCTCATCGTGCACCTCGGGGCTCCGTTCTCGTGTGCTGCGCTTCGAAGGTGAATGTCGCTCGTCGTACCGCCGACGCCGACGGTCCCTCGACCGCGATCTATACCGTCCACTCCGGGAGTCTCTTTCCCGTTCCCGACCATCGTCGTCGTCGTCGTCGTCTTCGTCGTCATCTTCCCCATTCCACGTCTCCCAAGCCCTTAGCTTGCGCTTCTTGGGACGTTCAGCAGTCCGTCCATCCCATCTATCCCAGCTCTCGTCGTCATTCTTCCTCCGTCTGCTGCCCCCTTCGCCGTCCCATCTGTCCCAGCTGTCGTCGTCGGCCTTCCTCCGCCGACTGCGACTGCTCCCTTCGCCACGCGACCGTCGCAGCTTCTCAGCTGCCACCGCCTCCTCTGCGCGCGCCCGCCGCTCTCTCCGTTCCGCTTCATCTCGTTCTCTCTTGAGCTCCTGCGCTGCCTGCGCCTGCGCCTGCAGAATAGTCCGATTGTGGTCGTCCGTGCTCCGGATGATGGACGAAAGGAAGCGTTTATTCGGCCGGGGGACATTACTCTCCGAGCTGAGTCCCAATGAGATTCATTCATTTATTCTAGACTGGAGAAGAGGGCTTACATCCCACTGCGCAGGTACGCGCGGATGCCATCCTGGCCGAAGCGTTCCGCCTTCGTCTTGGCCTCCTTGAGGATGAGTTCCGCGACATGCTTGTCGAGCTCTTCGTCGGTGACCTGTGTGGATACGGAGGTGCCCATGGAAGCCCGGACCAGGTTCGATACGACAGAGGAGAGTGAGGACATTGTGGTCCACAGCCAACCAGTTGATTTGGACTTGTTTCATTCTGGGGCTATCGGTCTCTCGGACCGAGGCTCCGAGCCCTGTCTGCAGCGCTTCATGGTCCCAGACTGCGCTACTGTATAGAAATAATGCCATCCGCCACCAGCGCCCGCGTCTTCAAAGCCCCCGAGCCTGTGACCGTCACCGGCAAATGCCTCTTCCTCGCCGGCTCCATCGAAATGGGCGCAGTCGAAGACTGGCAGTCCGCCCTCACCGCCGCGCTCGCGCACCTCCCCATCACGATCCTCAACCCGCGACGCACGCACTGGGACCCCACCTGGGCGCAGGACATCGCGAACCCGGCGTTCAAGGCGCAGGTCGTCTGGGAGCTCGACGGGCTCGACCGCGCGGACGTCATCGCGCTGTTCTTCCACCCCGCGACCAAGGCGCCGATTTCGCTCCTGGAGCTCGGGCTGTATGCGCCGAGTGGGAAGGTCGTCGTGTGCTGCCCGGCGGGGTTTTATCGGAGGGGGAATGTGCAGGTCGTGTGCGAGCGGTTTGGGGTCGAGCTCGTGGACTCGATGGAGGAGTTGACGGCGCGGGTGATAAAAAAGCTGGAGGGTTAGCTCGAGGGATAAGATAACGGAGATATCCGAATTTAAACGCGTTGTGGCGCGTCCTCATAAAGCTAGAGGCTTTTTACTCTGACGTCCAACATAAAGCAGAGTTGATCATTAAATGCAACTCGGCTAATCAAATAAGTGCTCGAATAATAGTGTGCGGCATCTAGGAGGTATAGGTAGTCCGTGCGCCGAGTCCCTCCGAGTCGAGACCATTAAGTATCAAGATGTAATAAGAATAACGAATATAGTGGGGGTAGGGACGCGAAAAAGAATAAACTCCGAATGGATCCGCGTTTAATAGATTAGGATTGTGAATGGGATGTGGGATGAGATGCATGCGATGGGGGGATAGGATGGATGCATGATGTATGTAAAGGATGGTAATATACAGTGCGTCGTGAATGTCTCGTAAAACGGCCGGATAGTAATACAGTGTGCGAGGCGGGGTGTGCGTGTTCGTTCATTCATTCGCGGCGGTCCTTATTTGACGCGTGGAAAAGCCGGGTGGGAGGTTCGCTGGGAAGAATGAAAGAAAGAATCAGAAGTCGTTCATGGAACGCGGAGAGAAAGCCGGGCGTACGACGGTCGAGCGGAACTGCTGGATGTCCTTCGTCATCTGCAACTCAATCCCGCGGTACGCGCACACTAGCTTTAGAACAGGAAGCAGCGGGTGCAGCTCGCCGCTCTCCCACACCTGCAGCGTGACAGCCTTGAGCGAGTGCGCGGCGCGTACGGCATCGAGCACGGACTGGAGCCCCGTGTCCTGGTCCACGGCGAGCGCAACGTGTTCGAGCCCGGCCGGCAGGCGCTTGTACAGCAACGGTGTCACCCAGGGGTTCTCGATCCTGAGCTCGCGAAGCTGCTCGCACCTGTGCACGGCCTGCGCGTGGTCGTGCGAGGTGCACGCGGCAAGTGCAAGTGAGCGCAGGGTCTCCCGGTGCGCATCGACCAAATAGTCGAGCAGCTCGACAGACGGCTCGCGCTCGAGCTCGAGGACGCGGAGGCTCGAGGAAGAGTTGTGCAGGAGCCACTTCATAAAGTCGACGGAAGGGGACGTCTGGAAGTTCATCCGAAGTTCCTCCAGGGCACACGGGAAAGGGCCGAGTGAGGCCGACGGCAGCTTTGGGGGCGTCCCACTGACGGTGAGAGCCTTGAGTGAGGGCCAGACGTCGAGAAGCTGGGTGATGGAGTGTTGGTTTTCGGACCAGTTACTGAATCGGAGCGCGGTGATACGAGGACCGGCCTTCAAAAGGTCGAGAGTAGACTCGTCGAATGAAGGTGCCGGTCGGCGCATACGTAAGACGTCGGGAAGACCGACCACGTCCTGGCCTGGGGAAGCACACCCATATAGCGCGAGGTCGAGCTCGAATAGATTCGGACACGCGGTAACGGCATGGGCGAAGGAGTGCTGCGAAAGACCAAAGGGCTGGTTGTGGTCGAGAACGACCCTAATGCGGCGCACGGACGCGGCCAACATGCGACCACGGGGGGTGGCGGGGTCCACTGCAGCGAGGAACGCAAGGGAAGCGTTCTGGGTGGCGAGAGAGACAGAGCTGAACAAGAGTTTCTGCGCAGGCACGGACCAGTCGCGACAAACGAGGGCGCATTGCTTCAAAAAGTGGGCATCGTGGTGCTCTGCGTTCTCGATGATGTTTAACACGACCTCGAGAGGGAGATGGGGGATGTCTAGCGGCGGGGTCATAACTGCGGCAGGGATCGTCGGATAGCAAGGTACAGGGAGAAGGTCATGGAACAGACGTGAAGAAAAGAGGCGGGACATTGGGGCGCAGCAGTCTTGCAAGCATGGCCAAGCGATACTTATACCTGTGCCGGGTTGACTCGAGGTTTCGAACAAGAATATATATACCGTGCGAATCCGCGGCGATCTCGATGCCTGCCATAATCAAAAGAAGAAAAAAAAGAAAACGGAGAGTCATGTCACCTCGAACAGATCCCCGGAAAGGAAATTGCAATTGTCTCCTGTCTCTCGCTTTCACTGATCACTCTCTCGGGCGGAGCTCTCTGCGTGTCGTAAGGTGAAAGGGCTCGAGTGAAAGGACAATAAAAGTGAACCTGCACTGTGATCGAGCCCCATCGGGGTGTCCCTACCGCCGGCATCCACATCCGCGATACACCGGCTAGTCTAATCCAACTTGCTCTCCCAACGTAAATTTAGCTGGCCACGATTTTCACGGCCTACAACACGCCTAATACACGCCTTTCGTTTAGATTTTTCTCCTCTGCCCCATCCCCAATGCCCTCCTGCATCGTGTCCGCAGTCGCCGCCCTCGCCGGATTTTTTACTCTAGGTCGACATCTTGTAGGATCTAGAAGAAATGTCCCCCCCTCCTCCGCCTGGCTAGAACGACCGTATCCATTTTTCCGTCATCCCGGCGACATTCCGCATTCATGGTGAACCGAACAGACATATACGCATGCCTGCCCCTGCCATCGATTCATCTCAACCCGTCCTGATTCACTTCACCTTCAATTCAACCAGTCGTATGCACGGGTGCTGAAACGTTGTCTTCCCTCTTCGCGTCGCCGGAAGGGGCCAAATAACTCTAACTTAAAAGTCCAGAATGTGGCAAAAGGCGGGCGCCACATCCATCGATGAGGCACGCTGCCGATGGTTCCTCTACTGGGCTCGCCACGGCGCCGCAGAGGCGGCGCCTTACAGGGACTTCCATCGTGGGTGCTTGGGGATGATTGTACGGCCCTCGCATGCCCTCGGGGTGTCTAATTCGGCGTCCACGGAGCAGTGAACCAGTGATTTTTCTACCTGCCCCCTTTGCCTGTTAACCACAAACACCAATATGGCTGTCGGCCGCTGACGGCTATCACTGAGTATTTATTTTAGAAACGGCGGACACTGGCAGTCAAGATGGATACTTCATTATGGATAATTGGGATGATGGGCAATGATGAATACGCCCATCTCTAACTCAAACCATGATGGTTATTGAAGTAGCACATGCACAGGACCGAGGATGGAAAACAATGAAAGTCTCCGAGGCAACCTACATGTCAGCCTTCACGAGAGGCCGTGCTTTGTTCAAGTGCCCGGCGGCCGCGGCGCGCCCGACGCGCGCTTTCATTGGCGCGGCATCCACGTCGACCTATCAGACCGGAACCACCAATCCCAGTGCGCGCTCATCTAGTAACCGCGTTTCACCCACGGGTGCGTCGCAAATCCTTGGGACAACCGGGGACAGCAAAAAAAAAACGGGAAATAGATTCGATGTGAACCTGCAGTGTGCAGCGGATCATTCCTGCAAAGACCACAAACGCCGACCGACGACTTTCACACGGCCTACGGGAGTACATAAGTCGAGTGATCGGTTTGAGAATGGAGGCCGCGTATCACAGGAGACCCTTCGGGACGCGCGATCCGATCTTGAGGCAGAAAAAAAAAATTGCATCCGCATGGCGGTGCAGACAATAGGCGCATGTAGGCGCGCGGACCGGCGCTAAATGTCCCTTGGAGACAGACAATACGGGCCAATGACGAGGCGCATGGCGGCCACGCGTGCTGTCCCGGGTGACCGCGTCGCGTGGGAAAGCTTGTGATTACTGAAAGTCGCCGTCATGCTTTGAAGGAGCCCCTATTTCGCTTTCGGTCTGAGGCTTCTCACATTCACCGTGACGCGTATGTCGGTTTTGTTTTTGTGCGACGACGACCATGGACGTGGCCTGCGTGTGCAAGCATGCGCACATAGACTCCACCACAGCTGGACCCATCGGGCCCGCCGTAGCAGGGTCGCGCCTCGCTTAATAGACGTCGTGTTTTCAATCTCGGTAAGGACACTCGAAACGCAGGTCCGGGTATACCAACCCCGGCTAAAAAAACAAGGCGTGTCTCAATAACGTACAGTCGCCGTTTAATTTTCCTTGACATGCTCGTCGAGGATGTAACTGCCAAGTCGCGTAAACCAGATTTTACCGCTCGCTGGCAGTGGACTCGGAAGACCTATATAAGTACCTGTAAGTATGTGCTTCCACTGGCAGCGCACTTCAGCCTCCCGCCATTTGCAGCATTTTTCCGTGGAGCTACTTGGCGAAAATGACAGATGACACAGAGTATGTTGTGGCTATCATAGCCGGACGTGACTTTCAAGCTTTCAAGCCTCGGTGCGGATCTTCGAACACGTTTTTACTGTCAGGCAGCATGCTTAATATTCTTTATTGACCCCTTCATTTGAGTCCTTGGGCCACCAGAATCTGAAAGCCTTGTCTAGCTAACTCCGTAATACTAATTAGGGGTTTTTTTTTCATCGCATGATGCAAGTGGGGCTTCGCGCCCCGGAACTTCGCACATGTACCATTGCATTCATGGCCAGATGCAATTATGTCGCAACAAAAAAAAACGCGAAGGAGAATTTTGAACACCGAGCTCATTTATCTGTTGGGATTGTCGGAGCGGTCGACGCTGGTTCGGCGTAGTCTACATCCCGGCCCCAAATTTCGGTGATTCGGTTACGAAAAACAGGGGCTTAAATACAAGGCCTCACATGTCCTTGTAATAATTTCCCGTCGGAGTTCAAGGCTTTTTGTCAATTAAATTTGGGGCTCAAACGAGCAATTTTGCAGGAAAACACCACAAATGGAATTTCAGATTCGTCTTCTATAATTTCAGCGTGAAAAAAAAGAAATGCCTCCTAAGTTGACCATACCATTACCCAAGAACCACTGCAGCTGATGTCTTGAATACAACCAGTCAGATCACCTTCAGTAAATTACACACTTCGCACTTCCCCGCTGCTAGCTGCGGGTCACTTAGCATGCCATATGTACCGCTGTCATTATTTGTCGCTCCTAGTAGTCTGGTACACGACAACCTTCCAGTACTAGTTAGTCCGTGGGCCAATAATTTTCGGAAAGCACTTGAGCAGCTACCATTTCGTCTTTTCCGCGTCAATATCAAGCCAACGAGAGGCGATCAGAATTTACTGTTTTGGGCTCGCGGCGTTGAGTAGGCGATTACATAACCATCACGCTTGAAAGCGGTCCAAAATGGCGGCGGCCACAGAGCACGCAAATGGCCTCGGCGACGCGAGTCTCGCAGAAATCCTGCTACCTTCGACAAGCAGCACCGCGTCCCAAACTTACCTCGCTCACCTCACGACCTTGTCGCTGCCAACGCTCCTGGCAGAGCCAGCTGTTCTGCAAACGCAGTCCCACCACTTGACGTCGAGTCTCACATCTCTGACTCACACGTCGTATCCCACGTTCCTGTCTCTCCACCAGACTACCAGCTCACTATCCACATCCCTCGCTTCTCTCGAATCGTCGCTCGACAACCTTCTCACGACAAGTCTTCCTGCACTTGAGGAAAGCGCGGCGGGATGGAGGGACCGCACAGAGCAGGTGCTCGTGGACCGCAGGAAGGCCCGCGTTGTCCTCGAACAGCACGACAAAATACGCGACCTGCTAGAAATCCCAATGTTGATTGATACTTGCGTGCGCAATGGCTATTTCGCCGAGGCGCTTTCTCTTGCGTCACACGCCCGCTCCCTCTCCGTCGGAGCCTCCTCCCCACCGCTCATCCTCACCTCGGTTTTATCGGAAGTGCAGAATTCGATGACGCAGATGCTGCTGTCACTCCTTGCCACACTGCACGAACCGAACCGCAAGCTCCCTGCTCTGTGGAAGGCCGTTAATTTCCTGCGCAAGATGGACATCTTTGGCTCGTCGTCCGAGGAAGGCGAGCAGCCGGAAGAGCAGATTGCCTTGGCGTTCCTCGGGGGACGAGAAGGGTGTTTGAAGGCGTCGCTAGAGGGCAATTCACGGGACATACTGCGCCTCGTTGGAGGCACCGGTCTCGGCGAGAGGGAAAAGGAAGATATGGCCAGGTTTCTGAAAAAGTACATTGACATCTGGCGAGAAGGTGTATACGACATCATCACACAGTTCTCGACCATTTTCCTAGAACGGCCGCCGTCCAGCACACCCAAAACGCCGACCACCCCCTCGGCGCCGCTTTCGTCCCTCCATCCGTTATTAACAACGTACACGACGTACGCGCTGACGATACATCTCCTGCCCCTGCTCTCGCAGACGCTCCCGCTTCTGCCTATATCCACGCTTCCCTCCCTCCTCACGCAGTTAACTTACTGCGCAACGGCATTTTCCCGTGTAGGCATGGACTTTCGCGGGATTCTCGGAGGGCTGTTCAGCACCGCCGTCGCAACTTCCGTAGGCGGGGAGCTGAAAGCTGCGGGCGCGAAATGGATAACGAGGGTCAAGAACGCGGTGGGGGATGTGTCGCCGCTTTCGCCTACTCTTTCGTCGAACTCCCAAACGCAGCGCAAGGTGAAGATGACGCCTCCCTCCCAATGGATTATCGTATCTTCACTCGCGGCCTCCCCACCCATACCCGGTGCGGCGCATCAACCGGGAGCGGCACATATGCCCCCGCAGATCCTCGCTTCGTACCCGCCGATTGCAGAATACACCAACACCCTGCTCGGAATACTAAATGGACTCCGCCTGCTCGCACCTATTGGAATCTTGAGCGAACTGGTCGCTGTGATGGACGATGTTCTGGACCAGAGCGGGGACGCGCTGCTTGCATACGCGCGACGCGTGTGCGACGAGACCAAGGAGCAGGACGAAAAGATCGTTGTGGCTGCTGGGCAAGTCTACTTTGGCGTTTTTGTGCCCTTCATGCGGCGCGCGCTGATTGAGGGGGTGTACGGGGTGCCGATGGCGTCCTGGGAGGCTGTGGATTCACGGACACCGGCGTGCATTCGGGAATGGGAGGGCTGGTTGTCGGCTCGGAATGAGAGGGAGGCTTTGGCGCAGTGAGCCCGGCCCGGTGATATACCTCCGCGACGATCGACGCCCTAATTAAGTAAACTTCGATTGACGGGTTAATTAAAAAAAAAAAATCGCTCTTTACCATGAACCATGACCGGAAACTTGTTCGCGCACGCGCCCTCGCCATCGGCAGCTTCGTTCCTGCTGCCCTTTTTCAGACTTACGCCGTTTACGCCCGCCAGGCGCCTCCAGACAATGCCGCCTACGCCCCGCACCCCTATTTCCTTGTAGCTTTCTTCGCGATTCAAGTCGCCTTGCAATCTTACTGGATAATGCAACTGTTCCGCCACAAGCCTCGTGAGCCCACCTTGCCTCTACTTGAGAGAGACGACGCGTTCCGCGACGATATGCTCCATACGCGCCCTGTCAACCCTACACCCGAAACCGCACAAGTGGCCTACGTTCGCATGTATACGCTGGGCAATTCATTCATTGGCAAGTAGTCAAACTCGTGCCCGAGGGTCTGAGCCATTGATTGGCTCGTACAGTTGCCTCCACGCTCGCTTGGGCTGGCAAACACATGCTCTTATCGCAGATTTTCGTGGCACTAAACGCCGCCTGCCAACTTTATTTCGTTTTACACTCTCTTGACCCCTGCGGCAAACACGCTAGGAACCGAAG
Organism: Mycena galericulata; assembly: GCA_029289565.1. Lineage (NCBI taxonomy): Eukaryota > Fungi > Basidiomycota > Agaricomycetes > Agaricales > Mycenaceae > Mycena > Mycena galericulata. The sequence goes on from JARKIA010000459.1 coordinate 41,854, forward strand.
GAACGCAGCCACGCATCTGGTCGCCAAAACGAATGCAGGCATCTCGGTGTTGTACCTGTGGACAGCCTGGGGAGCGTTGCAGATCGGCGTACGTCGCTCACAACCGCAAAGTACTAGCTCAATCTCATAATCTCTCCCGCAGGCCTCGAGACCTGCCATCCAGCAGCAGGTGCACTGTGGAGTGCTCTCTCTTTTGCTGGTGCGCTGGTTGGCTCCCTCAACTCGGCTTGATACTAAGTAACTCGCGCACAGGTTTTCGCTTCCGGCCCCGACCCGACCCTCGGAATTTGCTTGCTCCTTGACCTCGCAGCCCTGGTGGCGGGAAAAACGAAGGACGAATGGAGGTTCGCGTTCTTCTGCATCGCGGGCGTCCTCTTTGTCGTGATTGTCTCCGACTCCATGCTAGCCTGGAAAAATCGGCATACTCTCCAGACCTACGCCCACTCGCGTCTGGCTTCCCAGGACGTCGATGAATCGGGTTTCCGCGACTCTGACCAGATTTGGCTGTCAAATCGCCCGCAGGACAGCTCTGACCCGGTTTGATATCCGGCTTGGGATACACTGCAGTCTTGTTAACATACTTCTTGTAATCAAATCCATCCCTTGGGCGGGATCTAGGATCGTAAAATGTACAAATTGCCCACTCGCTTTACAGAGTGTCTTGATCAATTGGCTTCTACGTCCTCGACCGTGGAATAAAACTCTTGTATGATTCTCTTTTGTGCTTCCAATCCAGTCTCACCCTACAATCCACGGTCAGAAGATGGCAGGGCTCGATAGAAGCACTTACCTCGGTCTCTCCAATGGCCCGAACAACGATGTACTTTCTCCCCGTCAGTATCTGTTCGGAAACGTCGCCGAACGAGGGACTGGAAGAAGTAGCCGAAAACGCTTCGTGCGAACCAGTGACCACACCGCCAGCGCCTTCGGCAATGACGACCCCGGCGCAAACATCCCTAGAGATATTGAGCATGATGAACATCGAGCAACTGGCTAGGCTTACCATGGCCAACACCCGACTTCCCTGTTGTTGCAGTCAGCGGATTTGGTGAAATGAGTTTCGAGAAATATGATACCAGTACAAATCGAGGCCACCTTGGGCAACCAGCGCAAAATTGAGTGCAGCTGAACCCACGGAGCGAAGCGAGTGCGCCATCTTGCCGCCCGTGACGCCTTGCGCTGGGTTCCCCGCAAGACGGCCAAAACCGGACGACTTGGACGCGATGGTCTTCTCTCCGCGGTCAGAGCCCCATTCGACGGCTGTAGATGCGGATTGATTAACACGAGGATCAGGCGACTGAGCAACCAACCAATAAGTGCCTGAGACAGCGAGGGTAGGGGTTTGGGTGGTGAAGCCAGAGGTAGCTTGAGAGGCTGCCCGTTCGCCTTGGTTAAGTAGGAGCTCTTTCCTTTGATTCCCGTGTACTTGGGTACAGTGAGATATAATCGTAGGGCTAGTAGCGTAGATACACACAAGATGATTAAGAAACGGGTTGAATATAACGCCGAGGACAGGGCGGCGTTTGTAGATGAGTCCGAGGGAGATACAGACGAAGGGGAAGCCGTGGACAAAGTTGGTCGTGCCATCTAGCCGAGGCCATTGGACCGACTACCAATATTACGGTCAAGTCAACGCACCAATCGGGTCGACACAGAAGGTGGGTTCGTCGGTCAGCGGGGGACGTGAGCCGGCAGAGTATGATTCCTCTCCGATGCTATGAATCGCTGAGAAGATCCCGCGTGGCAAGCCGGGAGCACGCACAACTTGAACGAAGGATATTTGGTAGCTAGTTCCTTCTTGACAAGTTCCTCCACACGAACATCGTACTCTGTTACAAGATCGACCGAGTTTTTCTTCTCGTTGACGTCCTTCGAGGCGGTGACCGACTGGATGGCCTCCGATCCTTCAAGGATGAGATCTCCGGCGGTTCGAGCGAGCGCAACGGTGAACTCGAGGATAGACTCGAGATCTTGTGTGGTCAACTCGGGGACAGACATAGTTTCTTATGCTCTGAATTCCGGGAGATGGAGAGAGCTGGTGGAGAGAGCAAACGTGTGCATTTGGAGTTGAAAGGCCGGTCTCGGTCGGAAAAGGAAATCGATTAGATCGACAATCGCGCTGTTTGTGCTCGTTGTATACGCGCGTCCCACTTGCACTTTCACCACGCCCTCCGTTCACCATGTTTTTGACGCGTTCAGAGTATGGTACTGTACAAGCTTTCTGTGCAATAACTTTCGAATCTGACTTGGTTCTCAAGACCGGGGTGTCAACACCTTTTCACCCGAGGGCCGTTTGTTCCAAGGTCAGTGCATTATGTGCTGCTGCTTTTCCGCTGCTGACATTCCACCTAGTCGAGTATGCTATGGAAGCAATCAAGGTTTGCTGAGATCTCCAAAACCTTGGTTCATGTCCTAAATTGCGGTCAGCTCGGCTCTACAACTGTCGGAATTCGGACACCGCACGGTGTCGTCCTTGCCGTAGAAAAGCGCGTCCATTCACCCCTCCTCGAGTCCAGCTCCATCGAAAAGATCATGGAAATTGACTCCCACCTCGGTTGCGCCATGTCCGGACTCACCGCCGACGCCCGCACCATGATCGACCACGCACGCGTCACCGCCCAAAACCACTCCTTCACCTACGACGAGAAGATCAAGGTCGAGAGCGTCGCCCAGGCTGTCTGTGATCTTGCGCTGCGGTTTGGTGAGAGTGTGCACGATGAGGAGGCCATGATGAGCAGACCGTTCGGCGTCGCTCTGCTGATTGCGGGCATCGATGAGCTCGGCCCACAACTGTGAGTTTGCTGCCCGAGCCCTCGGACTATGAAACTCATATCTGGCGCAGATACCATACCGACCCTTCTGGCACAAATATCCGATACGATGCTAAAGCCATTGGGTCAGGTTCGGAAGCAGCACAGAGCGAGTTGCAGGACAAATGGCACAAGGTCTGTGCCGTATTCCGCAATTTCCGTGTTTTCTGATCCAAATGTTTGATAGCAAATGACACTCCAAGAAGCGCAGATACTAACACTGCGAGTACTGAAACAGGTCATGGAGGAAAAGCTGGACCAGCACAACGTCCAGGTGGCTCAGGTTTGTCCACCCATTCTCAGGCTTCCTCCCATTCACTAAGTAACGGTCTCGCAGGTTACGGCGGACAAGGGCTTTGAGATTTTAGACGAGACGAACCTGAAGAATGTCATTGAGCTCATGTGAATAAATGTGGCTTTTGTGTGGCAAATTGCTTTCGAAACCCCGTCCGTATCTTTGTACAGCCGCTATCTACATGCGATGAGATGTTTGGGCACAACGCGACTCCATCTGTTTTTTTTTTTTTGATCGCGGCGCATCTCCCACTCCCATGCAAGTCCCAGGGATCACTGCTTGATGCTCGCGATGCATTCTACTTCGACCAACACATTTTTCGGGAGGCGTGAAACTTCGACGCATGAACGCGCGGGTTTGTGCTCCCCGAAAAATTTCTCGTAAATTGCGTTGACCTCCGCAAAATGGTCCATACTCTGGAGAAACACGGTGGTCTTGACGACTCTGTCCGGCGAGGAGCCGCCCGCTTCGAGCACCGCCTTCATGTTCTTCAGCGCCTGCTCAGTCTGCGGCTTTATAGTGTCGCCGACGACGGTAGCCGTGCCCGGATCGAGAGGGATGCAACCACTGCAAAAGAGCAGGTCGCCGAGTTTGACGGCCTGGCCGTGGGGCGTGTAATTATTGTTGCACGATCTAGGTTTCAGCTAACCTGAGAGTAAGGGCCCACCGCTGCCGGCGCGTCTGCAGGGAGTGAGTGCACAAGTCCACCGTGCGTAGAACGTGGTACACACCTTTGGTAAACACAGGGGTCAGAGATGCCATTTTTCTAAAGGATACGGCGGATGGGTTGCTTAGTAGGTGCCTGGTGTTAGACCGGGCTGCAGAACGAGTGAACGCAGAAGAAACTAGTCGCAAGGCTTGCGCTCGAACCAGCATCCGGATATCCGCGTCCCGTAATGCAAATTCTGAATTGAGTCTAACTGTCCCACGAGATCCTGAGGTTCATAAAATCGTACTATGGGCATTCGGTATCGTCGGTACATGCAGGTATGATTATTACTGTTATTATATGCTGAAAGACATTAGATGTACCCGGCCACTAAAAACGGAGAGATTGTGTAGTATACAACTGCGACAGAAAGCAAAAGCAGAAACTAAGATAGGAAAACAAGTGTAAACGCAACTGCAGAAAAATACATTTGAATTTGTGGACCAAAAGATTGACGAGGTTGGATTGCGTGTGGAGATGATGAATGGCCATGGGCGGTGATGTGCGCGGGCCGCGCAGCCAGTGGGTCCGGCGCTCTGGCTGGGATCATACGAGTTTCATGGTCTTGAGGTTGCCTTTGATAATAATATCGCGCACTTCATTGCGGGATGATCAGCATGCAAAGGACTAGAAGACACGTCCACGAACCATTTGAAATGATTGTTACTGTGCGGCGCGTGTCAGTAACGGCGGTTAGATGGACTGGTGGGAGTCAGGTCTTGTCAGTATCCTGCACAACAGCTTCCACGCACTGTAGAGTTCTCGTTCCTTATTAGGCGTAACTGCATGGTGTAAAGCGCCAAATTTATTGCGGAAATCTGGGTAATGGGGAGTGTCAGCAGGGAAGACACTGTGCACGACAGACATATACATTTGGACACTGAATCATAATCATTTGGCCGGTCACCGTATGAAATCATATGGTGATTCAGTCGCACACCAGCATCGAGCTTGGCCTGGTCAAAAGATGAACAACGGCCGATAGATCCAGGATCATAATGATTACCTGCAGCAGATCGCACTTATTCAGAAATAGTACGATATTGACCTTAGCAAGAAGTTTGTTGGATACAACCGCTTGCCAAAGCTGAAGTGAATCTTCGACTCGATTCACATGGGAGTCCTACGTCACTGTCATCTCACGGTGCGAGGCAACGCACGGTCAACATACCTCGGCCAGAACTTGGTCGAAGGCCGAAATAGGCGCAAGGAAAATGATGGCGTTGACTGGAACAATCTCAATTAGCGCGACCTTTCGCTGGAAGTCCAGATCACTCACTGTCCTCGAAATAAGGCGCCCAGGCTTGTCGTTGGTTTCTAGCGCCACCGACGTCGTAAATCTTCCACTGTACGCCGCGGTTGCTGCCTGAGGAAATGGAAAAGGTGTGCTCGACAACCCCCATAGTTTTCAATCGGGCCTTCAGTACATCGGCTGCAGCGTACTGGCTGTCAGACCGTGGGTAAAGAAGGGCTGCATAAATACCGACCGTCAGTAGGGATATATTTTTTGGCAGTGATCCGAGGAATTTCGTCGAGATAGCTAGAAAGCGAGAAGCCGGTCAAAGGAGAGAAGCAGAAGCATGGCAAAAACTTACAATCCGCTGCTTTCCTCCAGCCGTATTCGCTTTTCCCGAAGGCGTTGCCTAACATTTTTATCTCGCCACATTTCCTGCATGTACGGTGCACAGGCATGCAGCGTGTGCACGGGGTCGTCAGGGTCCTCCCACCACCCTTCTATCTCGCCGGAATGAGCGCTCTTGGGGCTTTTGGATTTGCCGCCCAGCGAGAAGGCTTTCTTCCAGTTTGTCGACGTATGGACTGTGACTTCCTTTGACTTGCTGCCGTTACTGCTCGTCGGCGAAGACGTAGAAGAAGAAGCAGCTCCGTTCAAAGGCGAAGGGTTGGAGGATGGTTTCGTGGGCGGAATTAATATCGTCGGGGAAGGCCGCCCGTTTTGACCCTGAACGCTAGCATAGGCCGCGTACGGCTGAGGCGCAAAGTTCTCCCAAGGACCAAAGTGAGTGGCCTCGTCTTCCTCTGGAGAAGAAAGAAGACGGATTAAGCGGTCCTCAAGCTGCATTAAAGGCTGCAATCGCCGGCGATAACCTTCGTAGTTTGGAACCTTTGTCCCGGATATCGCAGACGGAGGCCGGCCGCTGGACGAAATAATGACGGATGCAGTCTCCAGAGAATCACCGTCATCGTGCTCATCGACATTATCGGTCTCTGGTTGGAGCGCATCCAGAATTCTACGGCAAATTTAGTCAAACTATCTGTTGTAGCGCGACAGCACACGAACCTTCTAACGGAGCGCACGAGGTTAAGATAAATTACTGCACGCCACGCAATGCGTTCCGCGTGAAAGGCAGCTGGGGTATGCAACAGTTGGAATTCTGCAAGTTACGTTAGAATTAAAAAAACACAAGGGAATTTCCGACTAGGCTCCCTGCCTAATTAGGCGCGAATAAGGGCAACTCGGCCATAATACATTCCATTGAAATGTTCTAGGAACGGAAGCAATACGTGGCCAACCGCCCGCCGCCCAGGGGAGGAGATACTCACGCTTGAGACATGTGCTCTTCCCCGATTCCGACCTAGAGAGACACTGAGCGCCGGTCGCGGTTTGGGTGCGCGTACGGGGGACTCACTGGCCAAGCAACAGCACTTGGACCTCCGCGCGCGTCTTTTTTCGGTCGTTCCGGTCGTTCCTGATCATTTCGTCGATTCCGTCGCTGACCTTTTTTGCATCCGTCGCGGCCTTGAGACGAGATTCGCGCTCATCGAGGGTCTCATCGGGAGGAGGAAGCAGAGCTGCGGCGAGAGGATCGGAGAGCGACCTACGGCGCTGGGTATCGGGTTGCTTTGCCTTGGCCATAGTGTCGTGAACAAGAGAGAGAAAGGTCCAGCCGCGCAGAGAATTCCGGAAAAGAGATAATTTAGGTAACGTGATCGGCTTCCATTAGAAACTTCGCACTGCAAGTATGTATTGCCAGTAACTTGGACGGCATAAGGACCCCTGATTATCCCACGGAAGGCTAGCCCCCAAATCCGGCCGCATTTGTCCGGACAATTTATTTTCCCACGATTTTTAGAGTGCGGAAAACGATTTTCTCGCAAAGGCGACTACTTTCAGTTTTTTTCGTCGAAACTTTTTGCCCAAATTTTGTCCGGCACCGGGCGCTAGCCTTCTGTGGGATAATCAGGGGTCCTACGGCATAGCAACCCTGCACCTCCCATTTCTTGGCTAGTGACCACCACTTGCCCCGTTTTCTTCCAGAGACTCCAGGGAAAGAGCACAAGCCAATGTCTTCCAATTTTTTGAGTTCACGCCTTAACGCAAATCAATCTCACCAGTACTGCGGCTATATCACTGAAACAGAATCTGCTGGTCCCCCAGGATCTCCGTCAAAAGCGTGGTCCGAACCCGCTAACACTGTTGAGTTGTCCCAGCCGTTTGATGGCATAATTGTTGCCATCTCCGAACCCCGTGCGACCCGAGTCGGAGATCTCTTTGGACCCTCCCTTCATGCTCCTCGGCCTCTAATCTTTCGTTTTTTGTCTTTCCTTTGTTTGCAATGCCCGTCTTGAACCGCCTATCCTGGCGGCCTCGGAGCCCTGCTTCAGACCACCGTGAGTTCCCATCACCGTCTCATCAAGCCGTGGCTTACAGGCTAGCTAGGTGCTCCGGCAGCGCAGGGTCTTTTTCTTCGTTCCCTTCACTCTTCCATTTCTTCTTCTTACAATGCTGGGAGGAACGAGGATGGTGCCGGTGAGCTCGCTTTTTTTTTGTCTCGCGGGCTCATGAGTGAATGATGTTCACTGACAACACAAATGTCATGCAGTACGGGAGTTCGCAGCTCGGTCTGGCGTGCGCGATGGTGCTTGCATATTTATCTCAACTATCATCATACTAGGCTTCTAACAAGCAACACAGTTCACACGTCCGCTCCGTCAGTCGCGACATACGAAGATGCAGATGGAGATGTAGTGAAATCACGATCAGTTGTAAGTCCTTTATAATGCCGGGTACCCGCCCCTTCATTGGATTTCGCTCTTACCATGAAGGCAAAGGACCCACCTGTCTTTACCAATCTTAAACGCTCTGACGCTGGTGCATCTGCTCACGGTCCTGGTGGCGACGCGGAGGCCAGCACGCCCACGGCTGCTGCCCCGTCGTCCTCCCCCAAGGACACTGCCCCTGCTGGATCATCCAGCCCGAATGTCGCCGCCTCCGATGTCAAGTCCCAGGCCGGCAATGGGCAGAGTGGTTCAAGTGCTCAAACCAGTAAGGCTCTTGGGACTCGGTCGATCGTTCTTCGCTCACCCTCACGGCAGCGCCGGACGCTGCATCTGCAACCGATATTTCTTCATCTAACCCCCCATCGAATTCGGCAGCTACTGGCGGGCCCAGTTCCAAGGACGAGGGGGCTACCGTCGACCCTGAAACAAGTTCGTGCTCTTCATGATCGCCGAATCACTATTTATTGAAACATGCACAGCGTCGGATGTCTCTGCAGTTGCCACAGACCAGCCTTCAACCAGCTCGACCCCCGATGCCGTAGGCATAACAGGAACCTCCGCCATTTCTACTTCTGCCGTCGAGACCACTGCGCCTGCTGAGACCTCGACCGCCCCCCAAGGTGCCTCGTCGACGGTTAACAGCGTTCCTGCCTCTGCTCCGGAGTCCGACTCCTCCACGGGTAATGGCCGTCATCCGTTCTCCGTCCCCGCGAAGAACACAGCCACCTCGGCTACTGCGTCAGTCGAAACTTCATCGGCTAATGCTACGAGTGTGGCGACGTCGGCGATTACGGCTGCCACCACGGTCAGCAGTGCGCAGGCAACGTCAACGGCCGTGGTTGCTCCCTCCACGGTTAGCGACGCCGAGGCGACGTCTGCGGCTACCTCTGCCGCTTCAAGCCAGGCGAGCTCTTCGGCGACTCAGGTCCAGGTCACTGCTGCTTCAAGCTCCGCAGCTACTTCCGTTGATGCTACGAGTGTGGCGACGTCGGCGATTACGGCTGCCACTACGGTCAGCAGTGCGCAGGCAACGTCAACGGCCGTAGTTGCTCCCTCCACGGTTAGCGACGCCGAGGCGACGTCTGCGGCTACCTCTGCCGCTTCAAGCCAGGCGAGCTCTTCGGCGACTCAGGTTCAAGTCACTGCTGCTTCATCCTCCGCAGCTACTTCCGCTGACGCTCCTGCTGCGTCCCATGCCTTTATCTCGAACCCCCTTGCCGCGCTCCCTCCCTTTCTTTCGAACCCACTTACCTCACTACTTCCCAATCTTGGAAACGGGGGCGACGGCGGCCAGGCGACGGCGACCCAAGACACGACAACGGCTCAGGCAACTTCGACTTCGAGTTCTTCCAACCAAAACACTCCCCCTCCTCCCTTTGACCCCATTAGCCCGATTCTCTCCATCTTGAACCCCGGAGCAGGTGACGGCGGCCAGGGTGGGACCCAGGCGACGACAACCCAAGACACAACGTCCGAAGCCTCTGCTCCCACTGGTGGCCTGATCCCTCCCATCCTGAACCCCGTTACCTCGGTTCTCGGCGGAATCTTGGGCGACGGCGGCCAGGGTGGGACCCAGGCGACGACAACCCAAGACACAACGTCCGAAGCCTCTGCTCCAACCGGCGGCCTGATCCCTCCCATCCTGAACCCCGTTACCTCGGCTCTCGGCGGAATCTTGGGCGACGGCGGCCAGGGTGGGACCCAGGCGACGACAACCCAAGATACAACGTCCGAAGCCTCTGCTCCCACCGGCGGCCTGATCCCTCCTCCCGTCCTGGACCCCGTTACCTCCGTTCTCGGCGGAATCTTGGGCGACGGCGGCCAGGGTGGGGTGGCGACGGCTCAGGCAACTTCGACTTCTTCCGCTACATCCACGACGCAGGTTTCGGGCGGCTCCTCTTCAAACAATGGTGCTCCACCTTCGAATGGCAATTCTGGCAGTGACGGAACGACTTCGACTACCGACACTTCCAGTACCGCGTCCACGACGCAAGGTTCGGACGGTTCCTCTTCCAACGATGGTGCTCCACCTTCGAACGGCAATTCTGGCAGTGACGGAACGACTACCGAGCCTTCCGCCACCTCAACCCAGGATTCTGCCGCAACGCAGGGTTCGGGTGGGAACGATGGTGCGGTCACCACAACAGCCGAAGCTCCGACAGCCACTGGAAACCCCAACAGCGGAGCCGGTGCCGGACATGCGAACCCCGCCCAAGCAGGCCAGGCGACCACCACGACTTTGGATGCTCCTGTCTCGACTGCCAACAATGCGGGCGGAGGGAACGCCCAACAGGTGGGTACGGCTCCTGCTGTAACACTTGCTACCGGCGGTGCGACACCGACGACCAACATTGTCCTGTACGGTTCCAATGTGTTACTCGTCATGTTTGTATCTGATTTCTTATATTCTAGATCGACCCCTGCGTTGAGCCTCCCGGACTCTCTGCCCACGCCAATTACAGCCCCGCCTCTTGCGTAAGCTGTATTTAAATTTCCTCTTCCAACCAACTAACATTCCAAATCTCTCAGTCTTTTAACCGGGAATGGCCAACGTCAGCCTTTGAGCACTTCGACCTTCACAAGCACTAGCGCCGTCGTGACTACTAACGCCAACGGGCAAGTCACCACCAGCAGCGAGGTGATTACCGGGTTCACACTGGTCCCTGTTGCAACTTCCGGAGCGAATGGAAATCAAGCCTCTTCGTAAGTGTGATCACCCATCATGTAGAATGACGGCCTCAAACTTCCTAGGACTAAAACCAATACAACCGTTGTTGCAATTGGCGGCGCTGTCGGTGGAGTAATCGTCTTGATTGTTGGGATCCTCCTCTGTCTTTTCCTGCTCAAACGGAGGCGCAACCAGGCTCTTTTCTTGAGCTCTCGCCCCGATTCCCCGTTCAGAGATGCCGAGCGGAGCATGCCGAACGAGGGGAATGTCCCCGTCTTCTCGATGGTGACCCCTCACGCTTCCGCTGCGCCTTCGGTGGTAATTCCCTCGATCGTCGTGGCTCCCCCCGAGATGGCTCAAGCTTCGCATCTCCATGTGCACAAGAAGCCTGCACCTAGCTTCACTGAGCAAGATTTCGCGGCACTGGAGACCACTGCTGCCGCAGCCAAGCCTGTTTCATACACGTTGGAAGTTGACCCGCCTGTGTCCATGGTCTTTGACCACACTACTTTCGCAAAGTCTCTCGGTAAGGACCCCGCTTGGGCTGCGGTTATGAAGGCCCCGACAGCCTCCGCGAATCCCTTCGAAGACCCGGTGAACCCTTTCGCGGACCCTGCGCCGAAGACGCGGTTGTCGGAAATGCCCGAGATCCCGAAGCATCTGAGAATGAGCACGACGTCTTCGACCCTCTCACGCAGCAACGATGTTCGTTCCCTCGTCACTATTCAGTTCTGACTCAAAAAACTAATGATGCTGTTGCTTGCAGGACTCCAATGCGTCGCCAACAAGCACTGTCTATCATGATGGATTCGCCATGTGAGGTTAATTATACCCGCGTACCCGGACCAGTATCGTGTTACTGAATATCATTCGCTGCTGGACATCTACATTGTTTCCTTTCCTTTCGGACCTCTAGGGTAATTGCGTATTCACCAGAGTGAATACAGATAATATTTGTGCCTGCGGGCACCTTGCACTATATTCGCGGTTTCGCGACTGATGGAAGAGTCAACTTCACGTCAACATTGAAGGTTGGGATCCGCCCACCGTTCAACGTCCAGAACGATTGTTGAAGGGCTTATTTCTGAGCAGAAATATATTTTTGAGATGCAACTTTCAAAAAAAGTAACAATTGACACAACATCGCATCTGGGATCTGGTCTGTGGGTTGTGCTATAGTGAAAATAACCTTCTCGCTGCAGCTCCTTATCATTTATGCCGACTTTAAAACAACCCACAGACGAAGGAAGTGTATAAATATAAATATAAATCAAATCTTCGGACACGCTGTCCTTTCTGTGGACTCCGTGCTTGCAATCTTGGTGTTCTATATCAGAGAACCCACAACCTGTTCCAAATCCAAGTGACGGTGGAACTGACTGAGACCATTCTTGCCAACCTTTTGGCAGAAACACTTTGTGCAGCCCGGTCGATCGAAGCCGTCTTCGCGAGCAACCCCGGGCCACGGATCCGAGAGCGTTCGCTGTTAGTCGTACATACCCTTAATTCATTATCAGTGAGGTTCAGCCACCGTTCAATCCGAGTCGCAAGGATATGCCAGTCGAGATATCCAGTGGTTGAAATGTCGCCGTAACTCGTCTTGCGCCCAGCGCTGTTGTATTTATCACTGAACTGTCTTCGCACCGACGGAATCTTATTCAAGAACTGATGGCATTGAAATATTCTCGTGGGGCGGAGGCATACGTAGATTTCTTTGTTCGAGATCGCGGACGAGATTTGAAAGCAGCAAGCGAAGATTTTATAAGGAGACTGCAGAGTGGGACCACACAAAAACACTAGGACTTGGACACAAAACAACGATGGCACGAAAGCAACGACACAGTGACGGACACGAAAAAAAAGAGAGATTACGGACTGCCCCTCCCCCTAAATTCAACCACACGATTCTCTGGCGCTTCGTAGCAGAGCCTTTGTATCAAAAATGTGCTTGTGGGCGTGGTGCCATGTCGGCTTCGGGCTTTGTCGGCTTCAGGCGAAAAGAGGGTGGGTGCCTTGTGGGCGTGAGGGAAGACGGACCGAGTGCCTGCGGGCGTGGGGTGCTGTGTGGGCGTGGGGCGACTGTCGGCGTCGAGGTGGAACTCAAACGAGACGGGCGGACGAAGACACGGCGGGAGGACCTGGAGAAAACCAATAAGCATCAAGTAGGATAAGAGAAAAGGCGAACAAACTAACCACAAGCAAACACTCTTTCGCACCAAAACCACTCCAACCCGACAGCTGCTCAGCGCGACGCTTCCCGAATCGAAATGCGTCCATCCTCCGGGCCTGCGTCTTGCTGAGTCGTGTCGACCACGTACCGCGGCGTGCGGCCGGCCAGGCGTCCCCAATTCGGCCGCACCTCTTGGTCTTCGCGTCGTGGTCCTGTCGGTGGTGGAGTGGTGGTGGTGGTGGTGAGAGTGAAGATGCGGTCATAGTCGCCGTATCGTCTCCGTCGACAGGGCATGCGGCGGCGTCCGGACAGTGGGGCGGTGGGTGGTCGGCGGAGGGGTGGACTACGTCTTAACCATCGGCGGGTCCCACCTATCCGTCCTTCAGCTCTGCGCACAATCCCTATTGGCAGTGCCCATCTCATCCTCCTTCTTGAGACCTCGGATACCGGACAAGTCGTGCTCAGCGGGGGACGGCGCCGAGCGGGATGGTGGGTGGGCGGAGAAGAGAGGTGCGCGCGACGGAGGAGACGGTGCTTGGGGGTCTTCCTAGCCAACAGGGCAAGAGCCGGCGACGGGATAGCGGGGCGGAGGAGCATCGGCGGCGGTGGACTTAATGTCTTAGTGCCACGGACCTCGACCTATCCATCCCATGTACAGCCCATCCGTCCTGTAGGATGGCTAGGGCCCGTCTCGTTCTCACGGTAGTCTCGACGGGGGCGGCGGAGGAGAGAGACGTCGACGACGGAGACGGATGCTGGAGGGGACATCCCAGCCAACAGGGCAAGGGTCGGCCAAGGGACAGCGGGGCGGGCGGGAATCGGCTGGAGGTGGACCTGGGCCTTAGTTCCGGTGGATCCCGACCTATCCGTCCTGTGGCGTCTCGTCGTCGTCGCGAGTCTCGACGGGGGGCGGCGTCGAGGGAGAAGTGGGGGGGAAAGCGGGAGAGAGATGTGGGTGGTACGAACGCGCGTTGTCGCAGCTAGCAGTCCTGGCTGTCGGCGGGAGGACAGCGGCGACCGGGTGTCGACGGAGGGTGGACGAGGAGTCTTGGCCTCGGCGAGTCCGGTCTATCCGTCCTGCGGCACGAACAGCTTCCTGCGGGTTGGCGTCGTTGACCTAGGGACATCAGTCAGCGAGTTTCGCAACAGCGAAACAGCGAGAACGAGTACATACCCCGACCATGAACAATCAAGTCAGCCCGGCGTGCGGCAGGACCTGGAGACCAGCGCTGGAACGGCGGGTCAGTATTAACGTCGAATGTGACTTGAATGGACGATACTTACTGGGCGAGGCCAGCGGCTAGCGGCGAGGGAGACGGGGAGGGAGAGTAAAAACAGAGGCTGCCCATAGGCGTGAGGGCGGCGAGGACGCCCGAAGGCGAGGCGAGGACATACGAGGGAAAAGTGGGAGGGAAGGGGCGAGATGAAGATAGACAGTGGGTGGCCTCTAAATTTATACGTTTCGAGTGTTTGCGCGTGTGTCTGCAATTCGTGACCGTCAGCCGCCCAATTATCACGTTTATTGAATTATTCGCATTCTGACCGATATTTACATTTCTTGCATTCCACCCAGTTGCATTCTCGATAGTTTCCCGATGCGGCCGTCTAAAATGGAGAAATGACGCCATCGTCCATTCCATACAGCCCAATTTGGACGAGTATTCAAGCCTCTTCGGGAGACTTTGCAGCGGATCCTCCTCTTGTTTTTGTAGCAATATTTGGACTGAAGCTGAGGACAACCTTGAAGTACGACCAAATACGCCGAAAGCCGATCTTGCAAACACGAACGAAGCGAAGCGAGCCGAAACTCTCCGGGCAAGTTGCAAACGTAGCCACATACTAGGTTTGCTCCTTGGTGAGATTTTCTGGCTCGTAGATATGCACATTGAGCTTGTGGGATTTCGCAGTATCAGACAAAGGGTGGCAAAAGACTGGCAGGTACGAAGGGCAGTTAAGTACACGGTTGCAAAACCGACGAGGCTTCAACGGGATTAACTGTGGCAGTAGAAAAGTACCCCGAACACGACACATTCCCGCAAATCGGAACAAGTTTACATGCTTTTCGGTCCAGCTTTTTTGAGGCATATGGCTCGTTGAACTTGAGGTAAGTAACATGAGTATTGTGGGCGCGGACTGCGCAGTGAGGAACCTAAGCGGTTGAAAATTGAATCACGATGTCTTGATGCGAACGGTGATGGATCTCACGCTGTTCAGCCTCGCTATAGCCTACGAAGATTTATTTTGCTTCCGTCCAGGTGGTCCAGCGCTTCCTGAGACGAATCGAATCCAAGTTCCAGCTAGACGTACTAAAAATTACATGCACAGTTATTACAAAACAACAGGATAAGCTCAAACTACTCGTTCTATCTCCTGTAAACGTTCCTTCAGGGCGTCCAGCCTGGCACTCATAGGCTCTTCGTGTGCTTGGCCAAAAACTTTAGCGTGCCTCTGGGCATCACCCTGCGTATCCAAGACTCTATGTACGGAGGATTTAATCTCCGCACCTATTGGACATGAGTTGCTGTATGTACGCCATCGAATAACTCACCAAAGCATGCTGTGTTCAGGTGGTCCAGCAGTCTTTTCAATTCCGCCATAATTTGACCCTGAATTGTGGAAACGCTCAGTTCAAATGACTTCTGGACATTGGGGGTGATGTCGCCGAATACTACTCGAGCTGACGTCTGAATAAAGGTCCTGTTGTCCTGGAATTACGAGGTAAGTTATGAGACAGGAGATTCCATCATAAGAAAAACTCGCGGCCTAGAAAAGAGATTGGTTAGTAGCTGCGAGGACAGTAATATAAACCACCGTTCCTTCATTCTGCGATACATCCCTGCGCCCTTCTGAGCCAAAGCCTTCTCGTACTGGGGGACGAGGCGCGCTTTAACCTCCGTGTCCCATACGCGGCTGCCTTGTCTCTGAGCACCGGTGGCAGCAACATTGTTCTTGGTCCTGAGCTCGATCATAGATTGTTCGAGCCCCAGCGACTTAGTGATATTGGTCGCACTGTATGTCGTGTACTTTTTGCCTAGAAATTCAGTTGAGGTGGTAAAATCTCAGGGAGAAAATGACTGGTTACATATTAGCTTTATGGTCTCGGTGAACTCGTCTTGTAGAGCCTGCAATCTAGATAAGTATGGATGATGCAACGAAACTGTGAAGAACACGACTTGGTAAAAATTAATGAGAAGTGACGGAATCGCAGCGTTGACTGCCAAAGTCCATGTCTTCGAGACAGCCGGTTTGACGGTGGAAACAAGGTCGTAATTCAGGTTTCCGCCTTCATCGCGATCATATTGGCCGTGCATCCGCATCATGGCCCTGTGCCAAGGTGAGCCAAATCCGGTTGAGGTAGTTTTATGTACCTGTACTGATTCCACTTCATCTTACGGGCCTTCTGTTCGAAAATGCCCGCGCTCGCCCTTTCGGCCTGTCCTAACTTCGAAAGAGTTCCGAACCATGCAGAATAGACACGTACCACCGCAACGGCCTTCTTCAGTTCTTCCTCGATGCCTTCATACTCCTCCTCAATCTTGGTGATAACTTCACGACACAGTGCTCTACAACGCTGCAAAATGAATAAACAAAGAGGAAAGGAGATGCTCAAGGCAAAACTGACGTCGTCTAGGCCACTGAGTATTGTAACAATATGACTGCTCTTTGCATTATCACTTGCGGTGTTTGTATCGAGCAGAGAGGCCTGTGTTAAGAGTACACAGAAATTGGATACAACCCAAATCGCATTCTTCAAGTTACGGCACTCCCCGTCTCGTTGAAGGTACGACTTTAGTCGCGGGATACCCGTCTTGCGAACAGTGAGCAAACCTGGTATGAACACCAGCATGCATTGTTTCGCACCTCTTCTAACTGAGAGAAAGTGGCGGGCTCGTCAGGCTCAAGATTTGACAAACAACTTGATTGCGTGTTAGCAAAAAAAAGAAAGTAGACAGATTAGCGCATACAGATAGTCTCTGCTTCCTGTGTGGAATATCTGAGTCAGTTGTTTCCAGCACGAACGATAAGAGATAGCTACCGAGACAAAAGATCGGGATTGGAGGAACTGGCTTGGTCACTGGCAACCCGTGCAGGTCTCGATACACAAGCTCATACTTATTTTGCAACGCTGCCGCAACGATTTGATTGCGCCCATTCTGAGAAACGTGAGTCGACGAATCAACATCATTACGGGTGAAAAGTCATACTGCCAGTAAAAGGGTCCGCTTTTTGTTCTTCTCTTCCTTCTTCTCTTCTTTCTCGCGGATCTTTTCGTCGTTAGGACAGATAGAGTACCAGGAAAGCAACCCACTTTGTCCTTGTACTTCGTGATGAAGGAATCTTTGTTATTGGACCTCGACTTTTCCGTCCTGTCTTTCTTTGCGCGGAGATTCCCAATCTCGTTGTTGAGCTTAAGCGCTTCCTGTAAGTGATGATGCTA
Organism: Mycena galericulata; assembly: GCA_029289565.1. NCBI lineage: Eukaryota > Fungi > Basidiomycota > Agaricomycetes > Agaricales > Mycenaceae > Mycena > Mycena galericulata. Next base: position 58,964 of record JARKIA010000459.1, read on the forward strand.
AGAGACGGATGGGTGCGGGCAGCCAAATGGCAAACCTCCTTCAGCTGATCGACGATTTTTTGTTCCGATTCCGGGAGGGTACATTCATTGCTGCCGATGGTGCCCTTCACGAAAGGACACGTCAGAAAGTCGCCGTGAAACGATGGATAGCACTCACATCGGCACCAGTCAAGATAAGGGCAATCGACTTTTCGCGCACACGTCCATCTACAATGGTTTCATGGAGTCTGGAAAGATATTCGTCAAATGACAATTTATGAGGTTGCATTGGCACTTACTGCTTATGAAGACGCGAGTGCATTTCCTGCACAGGAATGATGTCAAGCGCAAAACCACAACGCAGTATGTCACTAACGCTGTCATCTTTCGCCCTAGTGATGCCGGCAACTGACAGCAACGGTGAATATGATGCGGAAGGGGGATGGAGTGAACGAACCTAGAAAGATGGAATTCGCTGATTTAAGGTACTCATTGGCCATCTGATCCCTCACTTGGTCAACATCGCCGTAGCCGGGGAGGTCCACCAGGATGATCCCGGTCGACAACACCTCGAATTTCCCCCGTATCGAAATCCTACAAGATATTCAAAAATCATTCAGGTCGTGTACTCCAGGCGGACCTCTTCACCAAGGGCCAAAACTGGTCCAGAAATTCAGATAAAGAACACAAACAGGGGGAGAGACTTACAGCGCGAGAGGTTGAGAGGGCCGAGGCCATGAATTGCTCAATCTAAAGTTGATGAGCTGATGACTGATTGAGAAATGAGGCAAAGAGGCTGGCCTGCTTCTGGAAATTCGCAGCTTTTGACGCAGTGAAGGCTATGGCTTTGAGCCCGAGGTATCGGTCCACTTCCTCATCGCTCATAAGTTGGTCGACATTCCAATCACTAGGGTCCACGGTCTTCAAACTAGAGGCGTTCAGGATAGATGTGTTGTCGGATGGGAACAACGTACTTTGGATATACCTAATATGCTCTTCGGTAAACAAAGATGCTACGAGCCGGTGGAAGAGCCGTACCCCGTAGAGCTTCTCTCTCGCTTGGTGCGCGGGAGAAATAAAGTCAGATAGGTCCCCCGTCTCTTCTTCGGTGTCGACAGACTTGTCGGTCCTGTGAAAGACGTGAGAGGGATGGCTCTCGATGGCGCAATGAGGAGACATACACGTCTTCAATAAGACGAGTTAACGCCTGTCATTATTCGTTAGATAGATAAAGTCTGTAGGCGTGCGCACATACCGTTCTCCAGTCGTCCCGGTCAATGAACTCGATGACCGCCTCGGTGGCCCGGACGTCTTAATCGCACATTTGAACACGTGGAAGGTTATGGAATCGGATGGATCGACCTTTGTAAGAGATCTCCGTCGTTACTGCAGTGCAAGCCCCCTGAACATCGTTATTGCCGCTGAAGGCAAGAACGGCGTGAATGACGCACCGAAGCGGAAGCGGAGAGAAGTTGGTTATTGAGGAGAGCATTGATGAGAGTCGATTTTCCGACCTGAGGTTTATTGGGCTCGGGTTTCTTTGGACACGGAGGATGTGCTTACCCCTTCAATGAGGCGGTCATATCAGATGCAATATCCCAACATAGACTGATATAACGAACCTGTCCGTCCGACAATGGCCACCGTATGCGAACAGTAGCGTGCTCGGGCTGTAGTATCGTCGAGAACCTCCTTCCACTTGCTCTTCAGTTCGGGGGACACATTCTCGACATATTCGCCAAATTCTTTCATCAAAGGAAGAGTATCGTCTGGGGGGACTGTATTATTCAAAAAATACGGGGAGAGTCACAAATTGTTCTTGCCATATGTTTTCTGCGTCAGGTCTGGCGGAATATCGATATCCATATCCTCTGAGTCCGAGAGATCGGTCTAATTCACAGTTGGACCAGAATACTGATGAAGGAGGCAGGCATACCAATTCCGAAGATTCGTCGCTTATTTCCAAGTCCGAAGATTCATCGTTTATTTCGCCAGACATCGTGAGCGAGTAGAAAACGCGCCGTGGAGGGTAAAAACAAGCGTATATTGGCCATGTTACTTCGGGAAGTCACGTCGATCATCAATATTGCTGACTAATAGATCTTATTGTCGTCAGTTAACCCCACGGAGGCTGGAGCGTCCTCATTAGATGGTGTTTTATTATGAATAATTTACACTAAAAAGAACCCAAGTACGCCGAAAAGTACTTTTATTTTTTCATCACTGCCTCCTTTTTAGCTACCAAGTCGCGGTTTTTCAGCAGGCAATAATCGCCGAACTCATTCAAACTCTGCCACGCCTGCCCAGGAAGCCACAACGTCCGAGTCAAGAGGCTGGAGTGGCTGGCATCCAAAAACGGAGTGCAATAAACACGCTCCCACGTCTTCGCGTCGGCCGCGTACCGAGGTTCGAGGAGCGATGAGCTGGGATGGTTGGGAAAGTCCAAGTCAAGGAGGTAATCACACGTTTCGACGGATACCTGAAAGCGGGTTAAAAGGGGGCAGAGATTCGACAACTGGGAGAGGATTCACGTAGTAAGAAGGCTGCTCTCGGTTGAGGTCGTTCATTCCCGCAGGAACACGTCGGGATTCCGGCCGGCTCCACCCATACCAGGTGGCAGGTTTATTCCACCAGGCGGTGAGGATGTCGTTCTCCCAAGACACCTGCTTGATCTCCCCCTCGCCAAAATGCCCGGGTAATAATCCGTCGAATTCGCTCTTGACGAAATCGACACGCACTCCGGTGGGAACGAGGTAATGGCCAGGGAACCGATACCACTCCTTACTCACGCACATTGTCAAGTTGAAATACTTTACGGGAGAGAGATCTATACGGGGGATATCCTCCTCCGGAGTGCCTGGGGGATAGATGGGGAGTAGGCCTGAGTCATTGAGGAGTCGTGGCAATTCTTCTACCTGGAAGGCATACACGACCGATAAAGGAGAGTGATAGTAGAGTGTGAGAGCGAGGATGCGCGAGATTGAAATGGCCGCAGATGCTATTACGACAGAAGATGTGAAGGTGCGGAATATCGTTGATTGAGACGCCTGAATCGAATTAGCCGAGGCCTACAAATCGACTAAGACTTACCCGATATGGCGATTTTGTGAGAGAGATGAATATTGTCTCGAGCCAACCCCGCATGAGATACAGGGTCACTGCAGCATTGAAACAGAGCAATGGGTACGCAGGGAACATGAACCGTTCCTCTTTATGTGCCTGAACGGACAGGATCCCGAGCCAGAGATAAAGAGGCGCTAGACGGAGCGCGAGGATCGTCAAGGGCGAACTTTGGTCAGGGGATGGTTTGACCAAGCCAAGGCGCTTCCGATCGACGAAATAGGTTACCCCGAGAGCCGGAAGAGAGAGCAGAGCGAAGGGCGTCAGGACATTGAAATTCAAAACGAGGTTGAGCAAATAAAAATTCCAAGGAGACGTCCCGTAGAGGTCTGGCCCACGTTCCGCTCCGCCGAATATGTTGTACTTGACGATGTTCCAGGGAACAATGGCGAGCTTGCCGTAGGCGATGCTGTCGATTGCAATCACTGGAATCTGATTGTGGAACGTTAGCATTGGCGCGAACAAAGATATGGGGACAGACGAATATGAGCGCAGCCGCGAGACCCGCTGTAAACTGTCTTTTCCACCGGTTAAGCATCCATGAAGTCCAAATCTCTGGTGCGACACGATCGCCACTGAGTACGAACAGCTCTTCGAACACGAACGGAATGGACAGGGCTAGAGCGAAAGGCCAACCAACAATGGCTCCGGTAGCGAAGAGTAGAGTGGCCGCAAGGGTCCGTCGATTATTTTGTGCGGTAGAAGGCGCTAGAGCATAAGAGAATGCAAACGTGGACGTGTACATCGCAAAAGAAGAGGGGAGCAACGCTGGAAAAGGATGAGTGAATTTTTCAAACCCACAAGAATTGAGATATGCAATACCTGCAGAAGCATTCCACATTCCTGCACTAAACAACAACATGAAGAACAGGTAGCGCCCGACTCGTTCGTTGATTTTTTCGTATACAGTTCGGTAGAACTTTGCCTCTGCGAACACGGAGACGGTCGCCAGCGAGATCCTGACAGCGAAGAAGGCCGCTCTCTACTCCATTATTCGGATTTTCCAGTCTCAGAAGGGGAACGCTGCTCACTTTATCACCCGTTAAAAGAAGCTTGGAAACCCTTGCCGGAAATATGTGGAGGACTATGTACGCCCAACTCCGAATGGCGTACTCTGGCGAGACCTCCCATGTCTGGAACCCGTAACCATGATCGAGAAAGTGCAAAGGCTCCCAAAAATTGAAGACTAATTTTATTAGCCTTTGGAGGATGGATTTGATGCTACAAAACACAAACCTTCATCACAGTCGTCGATGTTGGAGTACATTGCACCGGTAAAGCGGATGAGGAGGAGTATACGAACTGCGAGGGAAAAACTGGGGTTCCATGGCCGGCGAGCTGCTCTTCGGAGCTGGTCCTGAAGTATTCCCGAGTGGCGAGGGGGTTGTTTTGTTTGCGGTTCAGGCTCTGGACGCCTGAGCCGAATGTGTTGGACGTTGGAGTTGGACATCCTAATCCGGCAATCCACTGAAACGGCGGGACCCCGACCACGTGCCCACTGCCGAACGCGTCGCTATTTTAATTTATTTAGCGCCTATTTCTGTTTCCGACATTAACCTTTTTGGCTAGTGAGGTAAGAAACGAGCGAGACCTTGGCTTGCGGCTGTTGCGAGCCATATGGGCTAGTAACCGAGCTACTGTGCTTATTTTATGGTGGGTCCGCCACACTGGCCAAAAAAAAAACGCCTGAGATCCGGGAAAATGAAACCTTTTCCCTCCGGTTGAGACGGTAGGAAAAACGCGCAAAAGCTAGCTGGACGTTGCGGAGGCGACGCAGGATAGAAAACAGAAGCGAAAAGAAGGGATCGAAGCTTTGGTTGACTGTATTTTCCGTACAAGAATTCTTGATTGGGTGTTGACGTATCCGCGACTAGCAGGCCTTCCGCCTCTCTTATTTCTTGTCACGAACCACCATCCCCGTCTGCCCACTAGGATGTCTTCCGATGCTCTTGCCACCGCCGACCATTTTATCTACATAACTCAGGCAAGAATTCTCTCTCAGAGTCGACACACTCGCTGACACCCCAGTCACTGACAGGTATACTTTTGTGGTACGTACTTTTTGACCGTCCTGCTCGTCGTCGTCTCTTCACCGCGGATTTTCAGCGATGTGTAATTTTTTTCCTAGTCTTCGTCCTCATTTTCGCTCACTACGACCCCTGTCAGACGCGGTGGTCATCTGGGACTGGCTCATCAGTCTGCCGCGCGAGTGGAGATTTGTATGACGACGCCTTTCTTCTTCTTTCCCGACGCTCACTTGCCTCGTGCGAAGGTCTGGAAGACCCATTGGACACCCGTCAAAATTGCTTACCTCTTCTGCCGGCAAGTCGCTCATCGTCTTCGCGCTCACCGACTCACGTCGCCCATACACACAGCTACTGGGTTATCGCCGTGGTCCCTTACCTGCTCTACTGCTTCGTGATGGACCACTCCCTCGAGACCTGTCAAAAGATCTACAAGGTATAAATGCTAGCCTATCTCGTTCTTCCGCTATCGCTGATACTTTCTCGCCTCAGATACCCGTCGCGTTAGCCCTGTGGAACCAGGTCGGCTCCGAATGTCAGTTTGACTTTTTTCCTCTTTTTCTCCTTCTGTGTTTACCTCCACGCGTACACAGCGGTCCTCCTCATCCGCACGTATGCCTTCTTCAACAGAAATATATATGTGCTGTGGTTCCTTCTTTGCGCAATGTCCGGCGTCGTCGCCTATCAGCTCTACGTTGACACGTCCCAGATGCTTTGTGAGTCGACCTTCATCCTCCCCATTGTTTATTAAACCTCTCCCAGTGCTGCAATTCTTTAAACCCCCTTTTGTAAGGTGCTCTATGCGCCTTTAATCCTCGTCTTTACCCTTTTCTACCCAGGACCGAGGCCCTTGTTTCCCCCGGTCGAAACCTCATTCTGCCCACCTCCTTGGTATGTCTCTCAGACAAGGGTTCGATATTATCACTAATTGTGTGCTCCAGGGTTTTTCGTGCGTATCCTTCATTTATTCTCGTTCATCCCTCATGCTAGGTTAGATTGCCCCATTACTTTTCGATACGATTGTCACAGCCATGACGGTTTGGAAAGCTTTCACCATCCGCCGTCGCAACGGCGGACCGAACAGCAGACTCATCCAGACATTCCTTCGTGAAGGTATCTTTGGGCGCCTCTTTTGCCAAAACGATCTTGACACAACCACAGGGGTTTTCTATTACATTCTTATTTCCATTGCCAACCTAATCAACGGTATCTTCTACCTCCAGTATGTCACCAATCGATTCTGGGCTGTCTGATGGCCAACGTATCACCTTTGCTAGACCTCGCCAAGTTATATCAGCTATCAACATTCCTTTGAGCGTGATGATGGGTCCCGTTCTCGCCTGTCGTTTGGTCTCTCCACTATATCCATAGTATGAGTCCTGGCTGATTCTAATTAGATCTTGGACCTCCGCGAGCGCGGTTCAGAAACCGTTTCTCATTCCGAGGGTACCGGCATCGCTGCGTTTACCACGAAATCCTTGACCCAGCAGCAGTGCTCTCCGTTCACTCCTCCCAATCATCGCACCAAGAGCGGGGGTGGAATTTACAGCCGAAATACGCGCATCACCGATTCCAACATCGTCTTGAGTACTCTCGGAAGTATCCAGCCCGAGATGGACATCGAACAGGATGTTGCTGAGTTGGAGAATATCCGCCTTGGGTTAGGATTGGATTTGGGGAGCCTGAGCACCGCAATCGGAGGCGACGATGGGGAGCCCATGAGCGATGAAAAAGACGAAGAAGGGAGTCCCGCGCCTGCGTACACGAGCCGCGCCTTGGAAATGGGTTTCCGTGCAGCGAGCCGAGCGCCAAGCCTCGACTCGGACATCAGAGGTATCAGGGTCACGGTCGACGTCGAGAAGGCCACCTCCACGATGTAGCGAGCCCACATCGCATTCGCTCTCAAGACCTCGACCAAGAATCAATCGCATCTTGTTTTCGACAACCTGTAACTTCCTTCACCCGCTGCCTCGGAATTTTCTCTTCCTGGAACGAACTATCCCGTCGGCCCGAAATCACACACCCAGGAGGGAACCAACCACTTGCATCCCGTGGCGCTCTGCCCCAATTATTATCCATACATACATCCGCTGATTCCGCTCGTCCCGCGTTTTCCTTGTTAATAGCAAAATTGTAGCATTACTAGCTTCCGCCGCCTTGATTTCTGCATATAGTTATCCCTACGTACAATAGATTCTCTACCGCAGCCTGTTTTCTTCTTTGTATACGATTTTTACCGTTTGGATTCTGCAGTGATACGCGTAGATGGGTTGATGTCAATCGACGCGCTGGTCATGTGGTCGTGACTGGCGGCTGTTGCGTCCCGAACCGTAATATGTCGTTACCCAGCCTCTTGTCCTGAACTACTATGCTGCTGCTCCTACCTCCAGAGCTCGTCCTCCATATTTTTTCCTATCTTGACCTTCCAGACCTTGATCAAATCTCTCGCCTCTCAGATGTCCTCGCTCGTCTCGCGTCGGATCCGGCACTTCACAATAATCGTCTTCGTGTCATATCCCCAGCCCGCGTGAAGCACGACCTATTTGGCCTGAGCCCCCGAGGCGACGTTCTACGCCCTTCTGTTGGTGATCTCGTCCAGCGAGGCGTCATGCGTGGGCTCGCAATCGAGAGAAGATGGCGCGCCGGCACCTACTTCTACTCCCACATCGTGCGTTCCTTTGTTTCTGCGGAAGATGCGCAGTTATTTATTGACTCGATCCAGTCCGTTATCCAGTATGAAACTTCTCTGCTCTTAGCGCGCCAACAGGCTGGCCATGTCGTGTCGACGCATCTCAGGCTCCGCGGCGCAGCGCCGAACCCTCTCAAGCATCTCCATCAATCGCAAGTTTACCCAGACGTCGAATCGTCGTCGTTGTCGATCTCGCGCTCACTCCTCCCGGTGATGCGAAAGCTCAAATGGTCTCTGAAGAGAGACAAGCTGTCCAAGATGGTTAGGGACGGCAGCGGGATATTCTGCGTAGGCAAATGGTTGGAGGGAAACGGGCGAAACCTTGTGCGCGACGGCGAACGTGTACGGCTTGCAATTTGCCCCGATGTTAGGAAGATCGTTGGTTTTTACGAAAACATGACCACGAAGTGATGTATTTTTTGTCTGAACATTTGTATAGATCCCCTTTGAAGTACGCCCACGGCTGCTCGACAGGTCATTGAGCGGAGACGGCATTCAGAGTGGCTATTTTTATCCTTTGAATGGGATTTCTTTTTTTTCTTCTTTTTTTTTGGGGGGATTTTATGTAAAGTCAAACGATTGCCTCTCTCTGTCTTTCTCCCATGTCCACAAGGTACGTCTCAGCACCTCCTGTCTGTTGTACTTGCCAGTCTCACCAAGACAGAGCTCCCGGGTCCAAAGTCACGCCTGCGGATCGGGCAGGCATCCGATTCTACCTTGCATCCAATGCAAACTACGCGACAATTCAAGAGGATTTCAAAGTCTCAGCCGACACCATTCGGAAGGTAAAGAGAAACGGCTACAAGGATAATATCCACGAAGACTACAAATACCTCGTCAAACAAGAAGACGGCGGGGTTCTGTTAGCCCCGGGTGAGAACGAGGTCGTAGACATATCGTCCGATTCGGAAGATTCGGGCAGTGAGTACCAGAGGGAAACTCCCAATGAGGTTCCTGGTGAACGCAAGTCGCGCAGGTTGCGCTTTATTGAAGCGCCAAGTAAGCTATTTTTTCATTCACACAGTCCGAATTTTTCTCAATGTGCGATGACCAGCTACAAGGGCACTCTCTGACCCGGAGGTGCTGCTCCGTCAGCCTCAAACTCCGCACTCCGAGAGCAACAAATCAACTGAACCACAAAAGGCGTCTAAACGGGTTCGCTTCCAAGACGACGAATCCTCCAAAACAGCCCCGAAACGGCAGAAAACGTCTCGGGTTGAGGAGTATAAAGCTTGCATGTAAGTCCTCCCATTCTCTTCGTTGTGATAGGCTGACTACCCTTGTCTGGCAGCGACTGCGAACGATTTTACCGAGTATATACATCCGTTTCAGCCTTTGAACGCTCGCTCAGTCACCTTATTGTTCCAGATTTGTGATGGGCCCGACTCTTCGTCGCATCGCTGCCCGTGCTCTGGGTTACAGTGTACCCCGGCAGCCGACCCCGAGGCTAGGCATGGAGTCAAGAGTCATTTGCCTTCCGGGGTCGTGGTTGTTCCTCGCCCGACCTCCTCAAACTTGATGATTAATGGTCGTGCCTTTCAATTCAGGCGACTTCCACTCGGTGCGCCGTCCAAAACTTTGTGTGCATGCCTCATTTCCAACGCAAGGTGTCACAGGTCCTTCGAGAGACTCAAGGAATACAGTGGGCGCCACTTCCTCCGACGTCAACAGGGAACGCTCCCGCGTCGCCCAACCATCAGGCAAGTCCCGCGTTCATATCAGTCGCATCTGCCTGCTTACGACCACCGCAGGAGGCGCAGGGCCATCCGGAGCAAAGGCTGCCGCAAGTGGCGTCTCCGTCGACCTCAATCCCGCGAGTACAACTCTCCAGCTACCTAAGGCGCCAGTCGGTACGTCGTACTTGCCGGCATTTGTTGTGCGCGTAGTGCGCGTAGTCAATTCCGTTGCAGCAGGTCCTTCGGGAACCAAGACTTCATCGGGCGTTGCTTCTGTGAATGTCAACCTCGAAAGACTCTCTCTTGATCCCACGACCCCTACCCCGCTCCCCCAAGCCTCCGACGAATCCAAAGTTAAGGAGGTTGTCAAAACTCCCGGGTCGGACATCCCCCAAGCAAACCGCACAGTCGATAATATGGACCAACTTCTCGCAAAGTTGGGTTTGTCCCACTGTGCCGATGTGTTGCACAGGGCCGGTTTCAGGTCTCTCGCGGACCTCGACGTGCTCCGCAGACACCTGGCCAAAGATAAGACTCGCGAGGAAGTTCGATCTATTCTGATGCCGCAGGGGGAGGGCGGTGGACTGGTTTTGCGCGATTGGTTGACGTTGTCGGATTACTTCGTGCCCACTTACGGTAGTTGAGCATTTTCCCCCCTGTTGCGTAGTTTCTTGATTTCTGCGTGTTACGGATTCGTACACGAAATTCGCATAGTAGCATACCCATTGCCTAGTAGTGCAGCGATGACTAGATCCCGTTTTGATTCCGTTAGCCCCTAACTTCTGCACCAAACACGGCCATACGTCACGCCTCTTCGACTCTGCCTCGACTCGCGAGTCGTTGCGAACGACTTCGTCTCTCGACGGCGGCCGTGTTAAACTGTTCGATTCCTCAACTCTTGACAGGATACATGTCGCACCCTGCTTCCCCCATAGTCATCGAAGTCTGTGTGGATTCGGTTCGATCTGCCCTCAAGTTCAGCTTCACGTTCAACGCCATTTGTGTTCTGACGCGTCTTCAGCGCCGTTCGGGGGGGAGCCGACAGACTGGAGGTCTGCGGGAATCTCGGAGTTGGTGGCGGAACCACGCCGAGCTTGGGCCTTCTCAAGTCAATTCAGCGCGCTGTGGATGTACCAACGATGGTTCGTGGCTCTCTGACCACATCCTTCAGTATGTTCATTGGAGGTGCTGTCTGTACAGGCTATGATACGCCCTCGGACCGGGGATTTCTTGTACTCGCATGAAGAAATCGAAGTTATGCTTGAGGATATCCGCGTGTTCAAAAGAGAGGGAGTCCGCGGGGTGGTTTTGGGTGTGTTGCGGGCAGATGGACGCGTCGATGTTGATACTACCAAGCGGTACGTGGACGAGCTCTGGCCTTGGTGAATCTGACTAGGAATCAAGCCTTGTCGACGAGGCCTTGCCGCTTGAAGGTAGGTGCTGTTCGATGTTGTGCTTGCATTTACCGCCCATATGCAGTCTGTTTCCATCGCGCCTTCGACATGACGCGCGATGCTGCTGAAGGTGATGTTCTTGTTCCCACCTTGGAGCGCCAATTCGTTCATTCCCATATCCAGCCCTTCGAGATGTGATTAGCATCGGAGGCATCTCACGAATTTTGACGAGGTAGGCAGCAATGCTCAGACTGCACATCATTAAACTCGGGCTAGCGGTCACGGTCAGACTGTTCTCGAGTCGTTGCACATATTGAAGGAGCTGTGTCAAACGACTCGGAAGCTTGCAGAGGACCTCCCCTGGGTGTTAAGCATTCTCCCGGGGTCTGGAATTAACACAGAAACTGTGGATCCCATCTTGAATGCCCTTTTACCTCTGGGGGTCATGGAAATACATCTCAGCGGCGGGAGTTGGGTGGAAAGTGGGATGACCCATCGGCAAGCAGGCTTGGGTATGGGAGTCGGCGAAAGCGAGTGGAATATATGGGAGACTAGCGAAAACAAGGTAAGAGAAGTGAGGCGACTTGTGGGTATGCATTGGGCAGGGTATGCTAGCAGCGTAGATTTGGTGTAAATAACATGTGAACTCGTTCCCCTATATTTCCTTCGACATCACATCAAATGCAAGCTGTCTCTTTCTTCCTGCGCCCATGTCTGCGTGTTTAGTTTCCCGGGAGAGCGTCGATTGAATGGTCGCACCGCAAGCAATGGTCGCAAGACGCGGTTCCTTTAGCGCACTAGTGTGGGACTCTCGTGGCTACCGATTCTCGCCCCCGATCGCCATGCCTTCGTGAAACTGCTTTACTCAGAGCCTGCCGTGCCACAGGCATCAGATGTGATGCGCGCTGGCCTCTCTTCCACAAACAATGGGGACGGTCCCCAAAGTAGAAATCTGGTGGTCCAACGCAATTTTCTTCGCTTCTCTGCACTTATTCGCGGTCTGGGGAGCCTTATTTTGGCGCCCAATAAATGCAGTCCCGACAGCTACCCTTGTGCTAGGACTCCTTGTATGGCAATTGGCTGATTTTGGGTGCTTACCTTTTTATCGTTGTTCAACATTTCCTGACCGAACAAACTTTTTACCTCTTTAGCATCACGGTCAGCCTCCTTCCAGAAAAAATATGCTCTTAGAGCTGACCGTGTCTCAGATTGGATATCACCGGCTCTATTCCCACAGAGCTTTTAGGGCTAAATTCGCTGTACGGGTGGTGCTCGCTGCGTTGGGTTCAGCGGGTTTTCAAGGATCTATCAAAGTGTGTTATATTTTTGTTCTGATTGCGTGGCGAATTACTTAGTTGAGCGCTTCCAGTGGTGGTAAGCGCCCCTCTTCCATCGAAGCATTCCAAAGAAACAAATTCTCCGATGTATAGGTGTCTTCGGCATCGCTTACACCATGTACGTAGACTGAAGCAGGTTCACACGAATGACGGTGCCTAACCAGTATGCAGAGATTCACGGATGATCCCGTACATGACCCGTCAGACTTGAACCATATTACTGCTACTGTCGTGTCTGACGCGACAGCAGGTATGCAGCTACGAAAGGGTTGTTCTACTCCCACATGGGTTGGATATTTTACAAGCCAAAGTACGAACGTATGGAGTTGGTAGATCGCGAAGACTTGGATTCCGATCCCGGTAAGGTTAAAATTATTTTCTGTGGCTATATTGCTCAAGAAGATCATCGAGCAGTCGTTCGGTTCCAACACAAGCATTACGGTACTTGATCGGGTCGGATTTATATCGGAAATACTGATGCTCTGCTCAGTCCCATTGGCCCTTTTTTTCGGCTTCGTCCTACCTACGTTGTTGGGGACATTGTGGGGCGATCCCTCGGGCGCTTTTGTATGGGGCGGGTTAGTCTCTAGACTCGCAAGTAGGTCGCTCGATAATTGGTCGTAGGACGTTCTGATCAACCCGTAGTTTGGCACTGTACGTTCCTTGTCAATTCGTACGTTCTCTCTACGTTCGGGGACGTGATCAGCTCTAAGATACTTTTAGGTTGGCTCATTGGGATGGCCTTCAGCCGTATTCCGACGAGGATACTTCCAGAGGGAATCTTGTAAGTCGCAAGCATCCGTTTTTATTGAGTGATCCTAACGCATCGTTCTTCAGATCCTTGCGTTGCTCACTGGTGGCGAAGGCTCCCATAATTTCGTGAGTTAGCTCACCCGCACTCGTTTATTTCGGATGCTGATATCCCCGTAGCACGTAGGTTGTCGTACAATCCATCCACTCAAGACTGAGGATCTCTGCGCAGCATTCCTTCCCCCATGACTGGAGATCAGGTCCCCATATTTGGAGCTGGGACCCCTCTAAATGGATCATACTGTTACTCAACCGCCTTGGACTGGTAACTGGATTACGAAGCGTCCGAGAGCAGGATATGAAAGAGGCGATGGAATACATGCATTTCAAAGAGAAGCATGGTGTTCCTCCACCTGTAGATGACACGCCGTGGCCGGGCGAAACTTGGGAGCTACCCCAGGCATACGACTATATTAAATCCAAGCCGGGGAGCTGCGTGGTATTAATCGAAGATTATTTCTTTGACGTTACAGCGTATCTCGGCGAGCATGTACGTCCGCATTCACTAGATGCCCGTCCTGATTTGACCGAGTTGTAGCCTGGCGGCGCTGCCCTGCTGCGGAAATACTCTCTGCGTCCGCAGCAAGAGCTTATAGAGGCATCTTGGGCGTTTGATGGGGGACTGAAGTGAGTCTCCCGTACCATATATTCCTTTTCGTTGAGCGTTTTCTCTAGCAATCACTCTCGTTCGGCCAGAAGACGGATGGTTGATTTTAAAATTGCTCGCTTCAAACGCTGATTCTAAACTGGACGGCTGTATATTTACCAGATAATTGTGATTCAGATAATTGTGATTTTGCTGTAGTAGACACTCCGAGTTCGAGGTCCGGACCTCGGCGGTACATAGAACGTGACTTTATCTACTTACACGTGACATTTGAACGCGCTCCCCACCGCAACTTATCTGGGCACTACTGGTTATGAAGCGAGCACACAGGCAGCTGAATGGCGGCGACGCAGAGGCGTCGAGAGCAAAGCGGCGAAAGGAATTGGGGGCGGCCGGCTCGTCGTCGGACGTGGATATCACCTCGTCTGATCCCCTCGGCGAGGAGGCGGTCGGAATGGCGAGGGTTGCGGACGTGCGGGAGCAAGGATTGAAGCTATGGCATACGGTCAAGGATGCGGTTAGCAAAGAGTGAGTGTGGTGTGTTTGCACTGTGACCTGACTGACCGCTTACTTACTGCATTCGGGCCAGTGGTCGGATTCTCTCGACTGATTTCGTCCGCAAACCATCCAAGAAGCTCTACCCCGACTACTACACCTATATCCAGCACCCTATAGCCCTCGAGGACATCAAGAAACAACTGGACACGAATGTCTACCCCACCCTCGAGGCTGTTCGCCAGGATTTCGAGCTCTGCTTCGAAAATGCGAAGAATTACAACATGAAGGATAGCGACATCTGGAAGGATGCCAAGGACCTGCTGGTGCGTGTCGCTGTATCAATACGATGTCCCGTTGCTCATCTCTCGACTAGAAATTGACCAACAAGACTTACAACAAGATGGTCCCACCGGACGAGGACCTAGAGCATGCTACGAAGAAGCCGAATCTGCACCGTCTCTGCAAGTCAAGACTGGCGAAACTTATCGAAAAGACGGATGACAAGTGAGTTCGGCTTGCGTCTCACTGGAAGGAAATCCTGACCGTCTACGTTAGCGGCCGAATTCTTTCTGATATATTCATGGAACTACCTTCCAGGAAGGATTGGCCTTTGTACTACGTGCAAATCAAGCGACCGCAGTGTTTGGAGGCTATACATGTGCGTTGGTGTAGTTTCTAAGGGACCACGGAGCTCATACTACGAACGCTAGAAACGTCTCAAGAAGAAGGAATATCACAGCTCGACGGAATTTTCAGACGACGTCGAATTGGTCTTTTCGAACGCGATGGAATTCAACCTAGAACACACGCAGATCTGGGAGGACGCTCTCAATCTCCGAGTACGCAAACATTCTCGAGGTTGTGCATAGCTTACTATGCATCCTAGGATACGTTCCGCCAGCTCATGTCGGACCTCCCACCACCGTTTACGGTTCCAAGGTATCAGAAGCCTTCAACTGCGAAAATCAAGATCAAGATGCCTGCTGCTGCTCCTGCTGCTGGACTCTCCGCTTCGCCTCCCACCGCAAATGCTCCCCCCGTCTTATTGCGAGTTCCCGGTACAGCTGCCGCCGCCAAAGTATCTACCCCCATCTCGGCACCTGCACCTCTTCCGACACCGACACCACCGCCAGCGGCCGCATCTCCAGCCCTCCCACCGAACACTCTCCCTCCCAATACGCTCCCATCGACCAATATGATCCAAGTTACACCCCAGCCGCCTGTCCCGACATATATCAACACCACTACAGCGACGTTCGCGCACTATCCGAATGCGTCGTACATCCCGGGTTCTACGCCGGCGATTCCAGCAGTAGCGGCGCCGACACCAGCGCCAGTGCCGACGCCAGCGCCGCCGCCGCCCGCCGTGAACCCCCTGCCCGCGAAGAATATGTCTGTTTCGAATTCACCTGCGCCGCCTCCGATACACCCGAGCCATATGCTGAAGGGCGTGTCGCTCATGACGGAGCCGTGCAAGCGGCCGTTTATCCTGGACTGTCAGGACGGGGTGAAGACGTGGGCGATGCGGCTGGGGCCTGGGGAGCGTGCGCTCAGTGTTGCGGATGTCACGTACATGGGGGACGAGGAGGATGATAGCAGCGATGAGGAGGAGGATGAGGACCGGGAGGATGAGGAGGACGAGGAGGACGAGATGGACGTGGATGGGCCTGTGAAGAATGGGAAGAAGAAGGCGGTGAAGGGTAAGCTGCGGAGTCGGGGGAAGGGCAAGGCTGCTTCTGCCGCGGTCAAGGCCCTGCAGGCAGCGCGAGCGGCGAAGAAGGAGGCTCGGAAGATCGGGGAGGTGCAGGTGAAGCTCAATGGGTTCGTCGTGGCGGAGAAGGCGGACCGGCCTGGGTATTGGATGGTGGACCTGCAGGTTGGGCCTAACTTGCTGGAAGTCGGAGAGAAGGGGGGCCTGATTTGGAAGGTGTACGCCGAGCGCCTCGTTGTCTAATTTCGTGCATTCCTGCTTTACGTGTTTCTTTCCTTTTGTTGTAAGAACAGGCTACATAATCGTGTAAAGGATTCCTACTAAGTAATGGTAGCGTATCTTTTTACTTTCTCTTTCTACCATCGTGCCCGTGTTTGAGATTTGCAACAAGTTTCCAACACTTCACGCGCTCTCACCGTTTTGATGGTGGCCGTGAAGTGCAAGGTACAGTATTGCTGTTACATTTTTTTTCACGCCCCTGATCTTCCACGGCAGTGGTATGATGACGAGGGCGAGCCTATAGTGGGTGGCTGTAGAGCTCCGGGGAGCTGTACCTATATACACCCCGGGGATCCGCAGTGGAAAAATGCCCAACGGAGGCAAACGGCCATGCCCTCGGTATGCGCCCGTCCTACTTATGATCTGAACGCCCTATAACTATCAACAGTCCCGAGGTCGCGGCAGGGGCCGTGGCCGAGGTGGATTCGAGAGCCCTAGTACACGCGATGGCGGTTGGAGCGGGGCGGGAGCGAGGAAGAGCAGTGCGAGTTCCGACTGGGACGTGGAGGGATGGAAGCCCCACAGCAAGACGTTCAACGATCCGCCCCCTGCGAGCCCTGCATCTTCGTCGCACGATCCCGAGGCATCGACGAGCAAAGCCGGTGGGTGGGGAAGCCGATCTGGGAGCGGGAGCAAGGCGGCGGAGAGTGGGTGGGGGTCGGGATGGGGAGCGAGTTCGAGCGCGGCGGCGAAAACGACGACGACGAGTACGGGTGAGTGGGGAAGCGGGGCAGGATGGGGGTCGGGCGAGGGATGGACCACGACGAGTACGGGCACGTGGGGGTCGGCCGACGCGTCGAGTACGGCGGCGAAGACAGCGACGGCGACGGCAGAAACGACGGCGGCGACGACGACGACGACGACGACGACGGCGAGTACGGGCGAGTGGGGCAGTGGCGCTGGGTGGGGAACAACGGACACGGTCGCGGCCACGGGTACATGGGGAAGTGGAAGTGGATGGGGGGACACAGCGACGACTAGCAAGGACGACGCGCCGGCACCGATCACCCCTATTCGGACAATGCGTCCAACTGACCTTCAGCTCGATATTCATGAAATGCCCGTCGACACCCAAATTCCCCCCCAATCAGCCTCCTCGTCCTATCGAGCCGCTTCCATGGGCCCCTCCATCCTAGCAACACCTCAATCCGCCTTTCCGCCCTTTAGCGCGGTCCCGCGCTCGGTTTTACCGCAGAACATGACCAGGTCCCAAATACACGCTGGAATAATCAAGTGCGTTATCTATATCTAGCACGCTTCCATCCTCGCTCGAAGGTCTCATCGCACCCTACTAGAAACTCTATCCGCGTGACGCGTATACGACTCGAGCTCAAAGACCTACAAGGCCAGCTCGCAACCTGGAAAAAGACGCAACTGTCGCAGCAGTTCCACCGCGTTTCTATGCAGTCGGGCGACCGGTTGGATCAAATATGCAACGACCTCGCGGCGCAGATCATCGCCGTAGAGAAGCGCCTCGAGCACGCCGAAAAGGAACTAGTCGCGTACCCCGAGCTGCCTTCTTTGGCTCCCCAACCGGTCGACGTGGACAAGGAGGTGATGGCTTATACGGGCGAACTCACGGCGTGGCTGCAGAGCTTTGCCGCCCTCGCAGCCAGCGAAGCGAAGCGTGCTGGACCTGTACCGCCCTCCGACGCCTCTCCCATGGACATCGACCCCGAGGAACCCAAGCCAGTATCGCTGTTGGGCGAAGTCGTCGAGCTTATCGCGGCGTTGGAAGAGAAGCTCGACGATGCGGAGCTGTTGGTCCAAGAACCGGACATCGTGTCCCCCGAGCGCAATGCTGCCTTTATCGACAAGGTCATTGCGGCTGCTCGCAGCCAGTTGAATGGCGGGCAGGGCGGTGGCGGCGACGGCGCGGTTGGGAATGACGCTAGCGACCTGGAGACCTCCGCCAGTGACGCGAAAAAGAGGCTGTCGCAACTCATAGAACAAGTCACCATGCTCGCCGAGAAGAACAGACTTGAAAACAAGCGGCTCGAGGCTATCGAATATCGGAGGACCCAACACCGTAATTTGAAGATTGCGGTTCGTAGTTTTCTTTTCTTTTTTGCGTCGTTTCCCAGTCTGAAATCTCTTCTAGATGGAAGCACAACTTGAAAAGTTCGAGATATGGAAGCAGGAGCGGGGCACGAAACTGGCCTTGATGCGGGAACAACTCGCGCGCTTCGCCGCCCAGCCCCCGCCAACAGCTCTTGTTATCGACGACGAGGTTCTAGCCCGCGTCCGCGCTACCGTGGAGAACATGATTCAAACGGAGGTCGTCCCCGCTCTCGAGGGTCTAGGAAAACAGTACTCCGGGGCCATCGAGTGCCGCGTCACGAAGCTCCAGGAGTACGTCCAGCCAACAGTGGACACCACAAACGAAATCTGCCAACGCGCGAAGATGGACGCTTGAACGAACATTCCTATACTCTTGGTATTATTATCTTACACATCATATTGTCTATTGTCTAGTTTATAAGTAGGGCCGAGGTATACCGTAGATAGTGATAAACAAAGTCAACGCTGCAGCTGCTGCCCCAGGGGAACGTCGTCGCTCTCGCTCTCGCTGTCGGGCTGGGGGATGTACCGATGGTATTTTTCCACTTTCTCGCCGATCTCGGTGAGATATCTCGCCAGCATATCTTCTCGCGCGCCCGGGCGTACTTCGTACCCCTCCGAGCCGCGCCTAACCCGAGTCTTGCTGTTGTCTACATATCTATCGTCGTCGTCGTCGTCGTCGTCGTCGTCGGTGGAATCATACGCATCTGCGTCGCCGCCGTCCGGCTGATAATCGGGATGATAGGGTGGGAGTGAGGATGCGCCGTTCGTTTTCCGTTTCCGGCGACGAGGGATAGCAGCGTTGGAAGGCTGAAGGTCGGGGTTGATAGACCCGTTTTCGTACGTCCATGGGGACTCGGGGAGAACAAATTCTTTGTCAGGCCCTTCGTCAAACATCGCCGCCGGATCTCGAGGCGGCCAAATCTCCGTAGCCTCGTCCGTGTCTATGAAAATACAACGTTGAGCAGACCGAGACTAACAGCCACATTCAGAAAGAAGAGAGAGAGAAAGAGGACGTATGCTTGGACAACGGTGAGCACTGGAAGTAGCTAAACATCGTTATTCAGCCGGATGCTCACCATCCGCACAATCACACCTCCGAGTCGAGGTCCTCGCTGCGTTCTGGGAGTTTGGCCATTTGGAGCCACTTACCATCGCCTTCAGTCAGTTTGTACTTCAGGCCGGTACCCGGTGTGGTTGTTGGCCAGCACCAGAGCCACGGGTTTGTGCCGAGGATCGACTCGATGTTGCGTCTTCTGCCAATGTTCTGCAAGAGGTCAGAAATAGGCCGAAGAAAGGATAAAGTACGCACATATGGGAATTTGACCTATACAACGTCAGCGAGATACAGTTCGAAGGCTAGCTAAGAAATACCTCGCGAATCTTTCCCCGCCGGACCATCGTGGCGACCTTGTCCTTTTCCCAACCTTCGATGGTCGTCGTATTGCTCATCAAGGAATTGAAGTGGTAGATGCTAGAAGACCGGTTAGTTGGGTCTCGGGGCAGATTCGAGGGACAAATACCTGAAAGCACCGACCGACATGAGGACCGGAACACAGGTTACATAGTTGAGGATAATAAATACGAGTTCCACGCTGTCCGGTTCGTCCTGGTGGAATATGAGGATGAAATACCGCGTAGAGGAGCGACAGACATACCCAATACCTCGCATTCATACCAGACATCACTCTACGCGTAACCATTGCCAGGTGATAGGAACATGCAAGATCGACGTAGAACAGGAAGCGGATAAAGTGTCCATGGTTGAAATGGCCGACGCAATTGTTTACCCAAGGGCAGTGGTGGTCTGTGAGCGGTGAGGGTATCGAAAGACCTTGGAGTGCAGGTAATTACCCATACGCAAAACACATCTGAGACGGATTAGAATCATGGCCAAAATAGCAAAACTTTAAACGAACCTGTCGCACTGTCGGCAATGATGGGTTCTTGGAGGCTTTGGCCGCTCACACATGCGGCAGTATCTTGGGCCGCCAGTTAGTTTCTTTACTTCGTAGCCATCCGCATGGGTGTCCGGTTTCTAATAACCATTCATTCCGCTGAGGCGCGTCTGAATGTTGAAAACGTACCCAGTTGTCGGGTACTCGACCGGGATCGGTGACGACACATAGAAAGTAATTCCAGAGCAACATTCCGACGAGCAGACTGTCAAGGGTAAGAAATCCGCCACGAATTCAGGGTGTTTTTCGTGCTCACTTGAATGGTAGCAAAAGTGTGACAAGCTGGACAGAGACAGCCCTCCCGTACCAAGGCCATATTATGAATATTTGAGAGGAGTAGGCAATAAAACAAATGAGGAGGAGAACGATGTTGACGACCAAGCGTCCAAGAAATCCCGCCATGCCGAAGTGTGCAGGCAGTCAGGGTGGCGGTACAGGCCAAATTGAGCTCAACCTTATGCGTCGATATTCAGCGGGTGCAAGGAAGCTCCTTACGCAGCCCGTCCGCTGGAATTCCACCGCGGAGGCTGTCTCAAACCATATCCCAGAGCCCCCCGTCAATTCCCCTCCACCTGGTACAATTTCTGATGTATATTTTTCGAAAATTCCTCATTTTCCTTGGACAGCCCAACTCCGCGTTCAGCGCACAGGCGGGCCTCCCTTTCCGCGACGTCAAAACCGGCCAACATTCGATGACAACTCTCCTTATGTCCCAAACCTAGACTTGATCGCTGCGACGGCGGCCAAGGGCAGTCTAGCCAGCCGCCTCGCCCAACGGGCAACGGGAATGAAAATCGAGTCCGCTCCGTCTCCTGAACTGACCGACTCTACGACCAAGGTGCAGGACAGACATCCAACATTCTTTCATCTGGGCTTACATTTCCTGTAGCCGGATACCGTGTCTGACGAGACTCGGGACGCGACCTTGGCCCGTCAACGTGAATTTTTGGAAGCGCGGCGCGCTGAACGACTGGCTCGTAGCTCAGCGCAGCCTGCAGCAGCACCTGTCCACACGGATGCGCCATCTACACCTCCCTCCTTTGCCATTCCAGTTGAGGATCCCGAGGCCGCAACTATTCGCAGACGTGAAATTCTCCTGGCGCGTCGTGCAGAGCGAGTAGCACGCGAAGCAGCATCATCCCCGAGAAAATATCTGCAGCCCCAGACCCCCAACCGTCCCAAAACCCAAACCGCCAGATCTGAATCGGAGCGAAGCGCACCACTCATTATAGGCGGGCTCGCGTCAAGAGAAGGCAGAACTGCGGACAGCAGCAGAGGCCGAGGCCAAAAAACCATGCGAGGAAGCGCTCGAGGCGCCCGAGGAGGTCGCGGAGGCAAACAAGGCGGCCGACCGAGAAGAAACAGAGAGGATGAGCTTGAAGAAACATTTCCCAGTGAAATCAACGAATGGCTCGAGAGCGAGGATATCCAACTCGCCGGCTCGCTCGCGCCAGAAATACGTTGGGGCGATTTGAATCGAGCATTCCGTCCCCGCGAGAAACTCGGTGCCTCAAAACCGGACGGCCGAGCTGTGCGTGAAACTCTGGGAGGAGACTATTCACTCTTCACACCCCGGAATCCACAGCACTTCGTCTCGTCCGCTAGAAAACTCGGGCCTATCCAGCACTCTTCGGTCATATTGTCTCACAACAAGCATCTGCCAGTAGGAACTCGACTCCATGTGAAGGATCTCGTCGGGACAGCCGTGAGGCCACCGTAGATGACCGGTCATAGAACTACATAGATCATGTACCGTTGTCAATTCAAACCCTCCCACAGCTCGATATATAAATTGGCAGAATACAACAGATAATTCAAGATATACGAAAACGATGCTCCAAGATCTACGTCGCTATGGGTCTGTTCCATCGTAATCCTGGTCAGCGTCGTCGTTTGTGTGATCGTGCGCTCGCTCCATGTTACGGTCTTCATCGTCCTCACTCTCAGGCTGGTCATCATCGTCACCGCCTTCATCATCTTCCCCTTCATCCGAGTCCTCGGGACCTGGACTACTACCCTCTGCTTCTTTTTCCGTTGACTTGTTGAGAACGTCTGCTGGGAGTTCAAAGTCGTAGGAATCGCCACCACCGATGATGTCGGGTAACTTGCACCCAAAGGCCAAATTATGTCGACGTGGGTTTTTACCTGGGCGGGCGGAGGCAGCAATGAGATGTACGGTCGCCCCGCGCCGCTGGGCAGGTTTGCGAGGAGGCTTTGCGGGAACCGTGCCGCGAGAAGGGCCGCGACGGGTGGGGACGGCGGCCTTGATGGGCTTAACGGGCTTAGTAGGTTTGCTAGCAGATATTGATTCTATTGGAGGAACAGATGCCTTGCGATCCATCTCCAGGGGCTCTGCAGGAGGAACAGAGGAGTTGGCGAAAACAAATGGCTCATCGGCAGGAGGGAGAGGATGCCCGCCGAGCTGATGGGTATTCGGTGGGCTCCGAAGGGCTTTCAAGCGGGGATACAGGCTCTGGAGTTCCAGAAACGTGTGGTGGGACCGATGTTTCCGGAGATGGGCGGTAATCATCTTCCGGAGGAGGAGGCGGAGGAGGAGGCGGAGGATAAGAGTAGGACAGGGGCGCCTCTTGAACGGGAGATGAAAGCTGGTTAGACAGTAAATCGTCGTCCACAACGATATACATATCCGGAGGGAGGACCGAAAGGTCTCGGGCTGGCGAGGTACTCGGCGATCCTCCGTCTTTGCCCTCTTGTGCTGAGACGGCCCACGTTGTCGTTTGAGGGGTCTGTGATGGTCCGCCTCTGGATCGTACAGGACGATTTCCAAATCCTCACCCTCATCTGATTCTGGATAGGATATGGATGTATCAGGCGTCGGCCCAACATTAGGCTGGCGTTCCAAGGACGATGAAGGCCCGGGATCGCCCATTGATGAAATACGGTTTACCATTACTGACGGTGCCGCCAGTATAATCCTGGATTGCCGAGAGGGAGGTGGAAGTGGTGGGGGCGGGGGATGGAATGGAGGTGGTAAGCTGCGGCGGCGCTTCTTCGACGTAGAGGCGCCCTTCGGAATCGTGGCGGTCGGGGTGATACTGGGGCGAGGGGGGATTTTGAGTTTGATTTTCGGAGGCTCTTTTTTCTGTACAGGAGCAATATACTCTTCTTCGGGCTCCGACCCCGTATCACCATGAGACCTGATAACTTCCTTGGCAGAAAGCTCGGACTCGGCGTCGGTGGAGACGTTGACACCGGCAGGCTTTCTCGGTCGTTCCGGGGTAGCAGGACTCGATAACGCTCCTCCAATGCCTGG